>RCUC01112481.1:0-50445 GCA_003697995.1 Taxidea taxus jeffersonii | reverse complement strand
GGGGGGCGCAGGCTCCCGGCCCGGGGGCGAGCGCGGCTCCGAGCGGTGCGTGTGCGAGAGGGAGAGTTGGTGAGTGCGCGCGCGCGCGAGTGTGTGTGTGTGTCGCTCTCCGTCTCCCGTCTGGGCTCCAGCGCTCTCGCGGGCCCCCCGGTCGCCTCTTTCCCGGTTCTCAGCCCGGGCCCCCACCGAGTTGAGACAGGGCACCTCGTAAAAAGGTGCTTCTGGCCGAGCGGGAGGCGGGGGGACAGACGGCGGTAAGCCCCCAGCCCCGAGTTCTTCTCAATAAAATCGGACAAAAAATTCAGAGAAAAATAGGAGCGCTTGAGAGACGAGCGAGAGGGGACTGAGGTTCGGGAGAGGACCGGGAGAGATGTGCCGTCGTGCAGGGGCTGGGGTTGGGGAAGCCCCAAAACCTCGGAGGGGATCATCAGGGTGGCGCCGAGGGGGTGCCGAAAGTGGGGGACCGCGAGGCGAGATGGGGAGGGGGGCTTGAAAGGAGAGTACGGCTCAGGGGACGCCAGAGGGCGAGAGGTCCCGGGCACGAGGCATGGAAAAGGGTAAGGTCCGGTCAAGGGAGAAAGAGATGCAGGATTTGGAGGGGGTCCCTGACAAAGGGGGTGACGGGAAGGTCAGGGAAGAGAGGGGACGGGGGCTTTCTGAGGATGGGGGTGGGGAAACTCTGGAGAGCAGCTCCGGGAGCCAGGGGGAGGAAGGGTGCCCCCAGAGATCGAGCGAGCCCTGGACACCCTCGGAGCGGCTCGGGGGTCGCCCCAGGGCTGCGGCTGGGAGGGCGGGGGGGGGAGTCCGTAGTGGTGGGGGGAGGGGAGCGAGCCGTCCCGGGATCCAGCGGGCGGCGAGAGTTGAGGGTCTGGTGCGTGGAAGTGAGCGTGCGGGCGCGGGAGCCCCCGCCGGGCGCCGCCCGCAGGGCTCGGCCTCCCTCTGGGCGCCGTCCCGGCCTGAGCTGGGCGAGGCGGGGGGAGGGGGGTAGCGGCGACTGCTTACCCGAGAGGGTCTCGATGGCGCGGATGGCCCAGTTCTGGTCGGGGTAGTCCACGAAGGCGTAGCCGGACTTGAGCAGGACCTGTCCCGCCAGGGGCAGCTTCCTGTCCCCGAAGAGCTGCCGGAGGTCGTCCGCGGTGACGGCGGGGCTCAGGTTCCCGATGTAAAGCTTGTTCATCATCCGTCTCTTCCCCGAGAGCCCGCGGCTCCCCCGGCCCGGTACCCGGCGCTCCTCGCCTCCTCCGCTGCCCTCGTCTCTCCTCCTCCTCCTCCGCCCCCCCTCCCCGCCCTCCGCCCGCCCGCCACCCACCCCCACCCTCAGCCTGGCTCCCCCCACCGCGGCCGGCCCGGCCCGCCCGGGGGCAGAGGCGGAGGCGGGGACTCGGCGCGGCTGCCTCCTCGGGGCAGAGTCCCGGGCCGGGCGGCGGCGCGCGGACAAAGCGCTCTCTCTGCCTCCCTCTCTCTCCCTCTCAAGGCGGTGGCGGGAGGAGGAGCAGCGGCGGGCGGCGGCAGCGCACCCCGCGTGTGTCTGTGTGAGAGTTTGTACGGGCGTGTGCGCAGCCGAGAGTGAGCGAGCGAGCGCCCCCTCCCCGCCCCGCGCCGCCGAGCCCCTCGCCCCCCGCACGGCTACCCCGGCTTCTGCCTCCCGCCCGGCGGGCGGAAGCGGGTCGCGGCCGGGGGTTGGGGCTCCCGAGCGCCAGAAGCCCGGGCGGGCGCGGCGCGGAGGCCAGGCGTGCGGCGGGGCGGGGAAGGCGCGCCCCGGGCGCGGGTGGGAGTGCGCGAGGGGGCGCGGGGGAGCGGCCGCGAGCCGCAGGCGTGGGAGGGAGAGGGGCCGTGGGAGAGCGTGGAGAGGGGTGTGCGCAAGGTGGACCGGATGTGAGAGTGCGACTGCCAGGGCCCGCGGGAAGGTGTGTCTCGGAGGTGAGAGGCGAGGGCAGGCTGGGAGGCAACTTTCGCGGCGAGTTGGCCGCGTCTGGCGCCCAGCGCGGTCCCGGGCGGAGCGCTCCCTCAGAGACCCGCTCCCCGCCCTGCTCTTCGGGGCGACCGGGCGGCGCGTGTGGTCGAGGGATCGCAGACGGGAGTCGGGACGCCTGGGGCCCGGGACTGGCCGGGCCCTCGCGGACTGCGCACCCTGGGGAAGTTGCCGCTGGCTTTGGGCCTCAGTTTACCGGCCCGCTGGGGGGGAGACGGAAGGCCAGAGTGGAGTCACGTCCCCTCCGCCCGCACCCCATGCGCCCGGAACCCCGCGGCGGGCGGCAGCCTGACGTTGGCAGCTGCTCTCTATTCTGGGAAGTGCCGAGGGCTTCCCGAGCGGCCGCTGCGAAGCCAGGTGGCGGGTGGAGAGGCCAGCGGGGAGGGGGCAGGGGCTGCGGCCGGGAGGACCGACGCTCGGTGCCGGGCTGCGAGGCCGGGTTTGATCCCAGAGCTGGCGTGGTGGGAGGCGAGGGTGGCTGGAAGCGGAGGCGCTCGGGCTGTGTAGGAGTTCCCCGAGCATTGGGAAGGGCCCGGGGAGGAAAGAGGTCCTTCCAAGCGGAGGAAACAACGTGACCGACGGAAGAGGCAGGGTTGGGATGATAGCAGCCCGAGCCGAGGGGCTAGGGAAGGAGCCAGAAGGGCTGGAGGCTGTTGGGAGTTCCGGGGCCCGGCTGGAAGTCTGGTGGTTAGAGCCCAGCCAGGAAATGAAATTACACAGGGAAGAAAAAAAAATTGGCAGGATTCAGAGGTGGACTTCTGGGGGGCCTTAGCGGTGGTGATGGTTTGACCTGAGGAATAACAGCTCTTGGGGACATTGGGGATCTCTTGGTGAAGATGAAACAGGTTCAGACCTCCTGGCTGGGTCGTGAAGTACTGTCTTTCCTAAACGTTCCTGTTGACAAAGAAGGGGGAGGGAGCGCGCCTTGTTTAAAAATAAATAAATAAAAATGCTTGTTTCCAGGTCCCTTTTCAGACTGAGTCTGAGAGCCTGGATTTTGTGTTGTCCTTAAGTGCTCCCAGGTGATTCTTGTTTGGGACGCACTGGCAGGTGGAAGGCCCATAGGTGTTAGGACTCAAACCTTCCTCCTTTCTGTCCTCAGCTGTGTGGCTTAGGATAAAACAACCAATCCTTGCAGGGCTATTGTGAAGTCTCTAAGAAGGGGAACTGAGTAGTTTGTAGAGACACAGTGCTCACACAGATAATGCTCTTCTTAGGAACTAATGAGCTTTAAAATACTTTCTTTGGCAGAAAGTATTCTTTTGGCAGAAGTATTCTTTGGAGGGAGATCTCCTTAAATAATTAGTTGTCCGGAGGAGAAATAATGTATAACTAGATATTGCAGTTATTTGAATTCTGGCTGTGGTTTCATTTATTCACATAGTTCCTCTCTCTAAAAAACGATTGGATTGCACTGCTCCTAGAATTGGGAATGGACTTTGCCATTATTTCCCAAACTAATAGACAAACTAGGTATGGATGTTTCCCTACCAAAATGTACTGGAGAACCACAAATGAAAACTAGTGTGTGCGTATAAACCTCAGCAGACCCAGAGGTAATGATCTTCAGAGGTAATGATCTTCAGATTGTTTACACAAATACCCCTAATTAGTATAGTCACCTTTGTATTATAGGACAGCGTTTGCTCATTTTATTTCCGATGGTCCAAATTTGCACCTTCTGAGAGAGAAATGAGAGTGGCAGCTATATTGGTTTCATTATCTCTGAAAGGTTAGTAAAGCTGTTTTTTATTCTGTGATATTTTAGGACATATCAATTCCTTGGTCCTACTGCAAAACCACAAACATTTTAGCATGGATTCTCTAGTGGGCAGCAAGCATCTAAAGATTCTTGGCCAAGGTGGCTTCTGGTGAACTCTTTTGCATGTCTTACCTGGTCACTTTTAATTTTTTTCTGAGAAATAACTGCTCTTTGCTGAAGTTGTGTCTTCTGTTCTGCCACAGGTCTGTAAACCATGGTGCTGCACAAGGCTTTAAATAGTGTGGTAGAGGACAGTTACCACCATACCTCTGATTTGTAGCCCCCACAGTTCCTTACCTTTGAATGCAGAGTTGCTCTCTCACATGAGAGAGAAGGGGACAGCCTCCAAATGCAAAACCAGAAATCCAGAGGTCATTGCCCCTGCCTGACAAAACTTTATTTTCTGCCTGTTTTCTCCTGAGTTCCCCTAACTCATCCCCTCCCAGAGAGTTGAAATGGAAATGGATCTGGACTGAACTTAAGCCTGCTAAGCTGAGATTTTATGAACGTTTAACTGAGGTCAGAAATTTGGAGACATTTTTCTATTAGGCATATTAACCTTTTCCTCAAGAACATTAAAGGCAGTGCAGATCCTCATGGTTTCTCAGTGATTCCTTTGGGCAGGACCCACAGTAGGGTAGCTGGGACAAGTCTTCTTAAGGTTACTTTGCAGATAGGAAAACTGAGGCCCAGGAAAGTAGAATTTCTTCCTGGTCATACAGAGCTTGAAACGTGACTGGCAACATAGTCTAGCTAAACAGAGCCTATGAAGAAGTGTTAGGGCTTCAATTTGGACTGTCTTTCTTTCTTTCCTTCTTTTTTAAGTAATCTCTACACCCAATATGGGGCTCAAACTTACAACTCCAAGATCAAGAGTCACATGCTTTTCCAACCAAGCCAACCTGGTGCTCCTTGGACTTCCATGACCAAAATATTTTTGTCCAGGGACAGAACACCTTCTGAAAGCATCACTTTGGCTGCCTTAACTGTTTGAATTTATAAAAACATGGTGAAAATGTTTCTGCTCAACTAATGAGGGTCGTCTGTATGGCCAGTGGTGCTAGGTAAAATACAAGGATTTGGGAGGGAAAATGAGGCCTATTTGCTGGAAGGCTAGGGGGAAAAATGTAGTTGGAGCCAAATCAGTGTGTGTGATGTCAGCTTACTCAATGGGGATGAGTAAGTGTTTGGTGGTAGTGTAACCTTTAGATACCTTTTCTTGAGGTAGCAGAAAAAAATTTGTCTGACCTTAATTAATTAATTAATGTTGAATTAATTCACCTCTCTGACCTTCAGGTTCCTCATTTGTAAAATAATCTCACTTACTACCTCAACATAAACTCCAGCTTCTCTGTATTTTTCATATTTTTCCAAATACTGGGCTCTCAGGGTTCTACTTCTTTGCACATACTGCTCCTTTTCCTGAAAATTGTTCCCCTAGTAAATTGCCTCCTCCTCTAACTTGACCCCAGAATACACACAGAGCTTCATACAGATAAAAAGTATCTTTTCTAGTGGTAATTTCCATGATTTTGTGAATAACCTAAAAACCATTGAAGTGTGCATTTTAAACAGGTGAACTTTTGGTATGTGAATTAAATGTCAATTTTCGAAAATTGCATGAGGAAAAAAAAAAGTCTTCTCTGTGGTGAATTTCAGGAGAAATGGGATTTTGTTTTTTTCATTCTTTGGCCACGTAGCAAACCTTGCATGAAATAGAAGCTCAGGCAATATTTGTTGCATAAGCAATTACTACCTGAGATTTGCTCTACAGATTAAATGAAGATATGTGAGATGGTACCTGTCTTGCATGGTCCTTGACATGTGGGAGGAGGAAATGTTCACTTTTCTCCCCTCGTTGAATCCATTCATTTATTCATGGCATTACACAGTGTTAGGCACTGAGGATACAGAAATGGATAAACATTGTCCTGCTCCCAAAGAGTTTATGATCAGTAGGGGAGACCGACATATAAACGCATTATAGTATGCCTTTAGAGGTGCCATAATAGACTTCGGATGCATAGAGGAAAGACCACCTTGTTCAGCTAGGGTCAGTGAGAGGATCATCATGGAAGAGCTGATATCAGGAATGGGTTTTAAAAGATAAGCAGGGGTATGCTACGATAGGAGAAGGAGTGAAAGGAAATGCATGCTAGGCAGAAGGAGTAACAATTGCAAAGGCACAGAAACATAAAGCATCTGCTCCACACCTAAAATCAAATTCAAATGTTGATGCAGAACTAAGTTTGAGAAAAAGAGAACAGAGAAAATAATGCCCCCTACCAAAAAAAATAACAACAAAAAGTTTTGCTGAATCAAAGATATGAATCTTCAGATTGAATCGTTTATTGAAGGCACAACATGAAAAGTCAAGAGCAGGGGCACCCTGCTTGGCTCAGTCAGAGGAGCATGCAATTCTTGATCTTGGGGTCCTGAGTTTGAGCCCCACATTGGGCATAGAGTTGACTTGGGAAAAAAAAAAAAAGGAAGACATGCATAGATTCAAATATATCCCCATTGGGGGCACACTGGAGGATAAGGACAGGCAAAACCATGGAAGAGAAAAATAGGAGATTTGGGAACATGGAATCCAACCCAGGAGATTATGAATAGAAGATCCACAATGCCACCAGAACAGGTTTCCAAAGAGCAGCCAGCACAGATAAGAACACGAGGATAGGGGCCTCTGGGTGGCTCAGTGGGTTAAAGCCGCTGCCTTCGGCTCGGGTCATGATCCCAGGGTCCTGGGATTGAGCCCCGCATCTGGCTCTCTGCTCTGCAGACAGCCTGCTTCCTCCTCTCTCTCTCTGTCTCTCTACCTACTTGTGATCTCTGTCTATCAAATAAATAAATAAAATCTTTAAAAAAAAAAAAAACAAGAGGATAGCAAAGAAAGAGAAGACTTTAAGGGGGAAAAAATGGAACTTCTATATGAATGCATGCTAATTATTTCTGATCAGATGCCAGGCATGTTGAAGCATTTGGAAAAAAACATAGGTATATGGAAAACTAGGTGATGGAAAATGAAATCATTAACTCTGGGAAAAATACGTGGTCATACAAGAAAGAAACAGTGGTCATAGGCTCAACAGTGAAAATATTTGTATAGCCATAATGTAAACATTGATATATTATCCAAACTGTATAAAGAGAACTTACAAATTAGAGAAAGACAACTGTTAGAAAAATCGGAAGAAATAGGAATGGACTAATTCACAGAAGATGAAACAAATGGAGAGTAAGCTCAACTCATGAGTAATCAAGGAAATTAAAACCATTCACAAACATTAACTTGGCAAAAATTAGAAAATTCTCAGTACAGGGATTAGTGAAGGTGTATAGTGTCAGAAACAGACATCCACTGCCAGCAAGAGTGTACACTGATACAATTCCTCTAAAGAACAGTTTGTCAATATCTAGTGAAACTGGTGATCTAGGGTCTCAGCACTCCCTGGCAATCTCTCCCATTCTCCTAGATGGCCTTTACTTATCATCTCACCTCTCTTCACATTCTCTGCTCTCCAATTGCTCCTTCCTCACCCACCCTAGCTCTCGATCACCTTGCTTTCTGTTTCACTGAGAAAATAGAAGCAATGAGAAGAACACTTCAACAAATTCCGTCAAACCCTCATATCTGCATCTATGCCCATAGAACCTGCTTTCTCTTCTATTATTATGATGACCATGCATGATTCAAAAAAAAAAATGAGGGAAAAACTGATGAATCCAGAGAAAATGAATAAACATGCACACCCTTTGACCTATCAATTTCTCTAACAAAATTCTCATGTATACAAGCATATACAATTATCACACTATGTATGTATACACACTTGTATGTATACAAGCATATCATTATCACACTAGGATAGTGAAAAACTGGAACCCAGATCCATCAGCAAGAAAATGGATTTTTAGGGGCACCTGTGTGACTCAGTGGGTTAAGTGTCTGACTCTTAGTTTTGGCTCAGGTCATGATATCAGGGTCGTGGGATCCAACCCCGCATCAGGCTTTGTGATCAGAGAGGAGTCTGCTTGAGATCCTCTCCCTCTCCTTCCCCCCCCACCCATCCCCCTGATCAAGCATGTGCTTTCTCTAATAAATAAAATCTTTAAAAAAATGGATTTTTAAAATTGTAGTATAGTCAAAAATTGAACATCAGGTCAAAGAATAAGCATGTTATTCATTTCTTCCGGAATCAATTTTTCCTGTCTTCTGGATGAAATCAATGATTGGCTACTTGTATCAATGTTAAATATAAAACTATATCATGCTGAATGAAAAGTTACATTGTAGGAAGGAGTATTTGTTATAAACTGCTTATAAAGTTTGAAAATGTGGAAAACCCATTACTGATACACGAACATATTTATATGGTATAAATGTATAAAAGCATGCATTGGCAGGACAAACTTCAAATTTGGGATGATTACCTTTGCGAGGGGAAAACAGAATAGGAGATGGAAAGGCACACAATTTCTGTTATAACTGGTTTTTGTTTTTAAAGCTGGATGGTAGGTAAATGGATTGTTCTTTTTTACCTCTTTAGTAGTAAATTTTTATTTCTTTATCTGGTAGGGAATGATTCTCAAACCAGATTAAGCATCATAACCACCAGAAAAATGTTAAAAACACAGATTCCCAAGACCCATTACTAAAAAACCTAAACCAAAAATTTCAGAGCTGAGCCCAGGAATCTACGTGTTTTTGTTTGTTTGTTTGTTTGTTTTAAGAATCTACGTTTTTAAAAAACTAAAAATTGTTTTATTTTATACATGTAGAAAATTATATTTGTATGTTTATATATACATATGTAAATTCATAAATATATATAACATGTATATAGCATATATAACATATATATGTAATGTTGGACTTATAAGAGGGTTGTAAGAATAGTACAAAGAAGTCCTATATACCATTTACCCAGATCCCCAAATGTTAACATCTTACCACATTTGTTTTAACCTTTTCTCTATTCAAAGAGTAGCGTAAACTGCGGGCAGGATGTCCCCTTATACCTAAAAACATCAGTTTACATCTACTTTAAAAAAACAGCAGTCTTGGGCACCTGGGGTGGCTCAGTCTGTTAAGCATTTGCCTATGGCTCAGGTCATGATCTCAGGGTCCTGGGATCAAGCCCCGTGTTGGGGGGCTTGATCTTCTGCTCAGCTTCTCCTTCTCCCTCTGGCCATCCCCCTGCTCATGCTGTCTATCTGTCTCTCTCTCAAATAAATAAAATCTTTTTTTTAAAAATTTTAAACTGTCCTTTAAAAACAAAAGAGTAGTGTTTATATAACCCCAGTATAATTGTCAAAACCAGGAAATAAACAACACTACTATCTATAAACCTTAATCAGATTTCACCAAATGTGTCAACAATTTTAGAGCAAAAGAAAATCCCAAATCATTTGTTGCATTTCACTGTTTTGTCTATTTCTTTTATTCTAGACAGTTCCTTAGTCTTTTGTTTTTCATGACATTGACATTATTGATTTAAAAAAACCAACTTATTTGGAATGCTCTTCAATTTGGGTTTGTTTGATGTTTCCTTGTGATTAGATGATTAGATTGTAGATTTTCCTGCAGGAACACCGTAGCAGTGATACTGTACCTTGTGTCAATAGGCATATGATGCTGATTTGTCTCATTACTAACTTTGGTGATACAAATTTTGCTCATTTACTGAAAGTGGTGTGTATGCCAGGTTTCTCTATTGTAAAGTTACTAAGTATCTCTTAGGGAGATACTTTGAAATGGTAGATACTCTTATTCCTCAAAAGTTCAACCACTAGTTTTAGTATCAATTGTTGATTCTTGCCTAGACTAATGGTTGCCAAATGGTGATTCTAATTTCATCATTCCTTTTGTATTAGTTGGCTTTCTACTGAAAGCCATTCCCCCATTAAATCTATCTGTGTGGATGTATATGTTATTCAAACTATTATAAACTTTTACTACCATTAAGTATTTTTCTGCTCAGATTGTCCCACTTTTAGCCAGTAAGAGCCCCTTCAGACTGGCTCATGTAAACTTCTGGTATTGTTCCTAGTTTGCACTTTCTCTGCCTCAGTCCTTTAATCAGTCACTTACCTAGGATGCCCTGGTGCTTCTTTAGTAGAGAACAGTATTTAGAAACAAACATCTGCATGCTAGATATGCTCATTGCTGCTGGGATATTGTTGATTCTAGACCCTCTCAACCAAAAAGGCTAGGAGATAGATTACGTGAATACACACATGTGCAGATCTATTCCTGTCTATATTTGCCAGTGTATCACTACATTAAAAATCACTGGGGGCTGGGTGGCTCAGTGGGTTAAGCCTCTGCCTTTGGCTCAGGTCATGATCCCAGGGTCCTGGGATCAAGTCCCCCATCGGGCTCTCTGCTCAGCAGGGAGTCTGCTTCCCCCTCTCTCTCTGTCTGCCTCTTTGCTTACTTGTGATCTCTGTCAAATAAATAAATAAAATCTTAAAAAAAAAATCACCAGGGGTGCCTGGGTGGCTCCATTAGTTAAGCATCTGACTTCAGCTCAGGCCATGATCTTGGGGTCCTGGGATTGAGCCCCATGTTGGGTTTTCTGCTCAGTGGGGAGTCTGCTTCTCCCTCTGCCCTACCCTGTCTCATGTGCTGTCTCTCTCTCTCTCAAATAAATAAAAATCTTTTTAAAAAAATCACAAGTTCATACCAATACTTCTGATTCCATTGAAACACTATAGGAGTCATTTTCTTTTCCCTCCCATTTTTCCTATTTGTAACTCTTTCAACAGTGAGAAACCCGGTTCCCATTATCCACAATTTATTTACTTATTTGCTCAGTCCCAGAATACACAGAATTGCTAATCCATGCTTCTGTGGGAAAAGAGGTGGCTATTAACTGGGCTCCTGTTACCTAATATTAGTTTGGCATTTTTCTGTGTTAAGCCTGAGAGTGTACGGCCCAATTACAGTGTTCAAAAGTTACTTGTGTCTTAGGGCGCCTGGGTGGCTCAGTTGGTTAAGCAGCTGCCTTCAGCTCAGGTCATGATCCTGGAGTCCCGGGATCGAGTCCCGCATCGGGCTCCCAGCTCCATGGGGAGTCTGCTTCTCCCTCTGATCTTCTCCCCTCTCATGCTCTCTCTCTCTCTCTGAAATAAATAAATAAAATCTTAAAAAAAAATAAAAAGTTACTTGTGTTTTAGTTCCCCCTTCAGTGTTATTTTATTCATTTGAAATTTGATTGGTTCATTTGTTTTGTACATTTTAGTCTCCCCCATACTTGTTAATTTTATTTATTTTTCTCTTTTTGTTGTTGTTTTGAGTATTTAAAACATTAACATGATTCCAAAACACAGAAGATACAGTCAGATGATTTTCACCCCTTTTTCTTTCCTTCTATTCTATCCAACCCATTCCCACCCAACCCCTGAGAGTAGCCAGTCTTTTTTTTTTTTAAGTTTGTATTTTAATTCCAGTTAGTTAACATACAGTGTTATATTAGTTTCAGGTGTACAATATAGTGATGCAACATTCCATATGTTACCCAGTACTCATCACAAGTGTGCTTCTTAATCGCCATCACCTATTTAACCCATCCCCTCCTAACCTCTCCTCTGGTAACCATTAAATTATTTTCTATAGTTAAGAGTCTGTTTCTTGGGGAGCCTGGATGGCTCTGGTCATGATCCCAGGGCCCTGGGATTAAGCCTTGTATCTGGCTCCCTGCTCAGAGGGGAGTCTGCTTCTCCTTCTGCCCCACCGCCCTCCATGCTCATGCTCACTTGCTCACTCTCTCTTTCTCTCTCCCTCACCCTCTCAAATAACTAAATAAAATCTTTAAAAAATAGTCTGTTTCCTGAGAGTAACCAGTCTTAATAACTTCTGGTTATCTTTCCTGTGTTTCTTTTTGCACACATGAACATAAACATGTATGTTTTCTTATTCCTTCTTTTTCCAACAGAAAGACATACTGCAGATACTCTTTTGCACTTTGATTTCTTCCCTTAATATATCGTGGAAGTCACTCCACACCAGTTCATAGAGGTCTTTCTCATTCTTTTTTATTTAACAACTGCCTACTCCTCATATGTCATATATATGTGCCTGTCAGTTGTTTCCAGGAGTTTTTGGTTTTGCAAACAGTGATACTAGAAATAACCTTTACATATGTATTTTTGTGTTGTTGGGGGTTTATCTTCAGGGTAAATTCTTGGTGGGATTGCTAGGTCAAAAGATTATATATGTGTGCACATGTATGTGTTTTAAATAAACGTTATGAAATCTTTCTCCATGCAGGTTATAGCAATTTGCCTTCTCACCAGTAATATATAAGTGTGCCTATTTCCCTACAACCTGCCAACAAGGTATATGATTATACTTTTTATTTTTTGCCAGTCTGATAGGTGAGAAATGGTATCTCAGTGTAGTTTTAATTTGTATCACTCTTATTATGAGTGAGAAGAAACTTCTTTTCATATGTTTAAGAACCACCTTTATTTTCTTAAAAAAACGAACCACCTTTATTTCCTTTTTGGAGATGTGTTTTCTGTTCATGTCTTTTGCCCATTCTTCTGTTGGGTTTTGATCTAGGTTTCTCCTCACATTTTTTTAAAGATTTTATTTATTTATCTGACAGACAGAGATCACAAGTAGGCAGAGAGGCAGGCTCCCCTCTGAGCACAGAGCCTGATGTGGGGCTCCATCCCAGGACACTGAGACCATGACCTGAGCCAAAGGCAAAGGCTTAACCCACTGAGCCACCCAGGCACCCCTGTTTCTCCTCAGTTTTTATTATGAGTTACTTAACTGTAAGAAATAGAAGCCCTTTATCTGTATTACATGTTGCAAATATTTTCTTCCCGATTTTAATTATCTTTGTTTGTTTAACAAATAATTGTTTGACAATTATCTTTGACTTTGTTTATGGTGTTTTTTCCAATGCAGAAATTTTTGCTTTTACATAGTCAAGTTTATTAGTCTTTTCTTGCGTTCCATTTGATTTTGAGTTAGCTTTCCTTTATATCCAGGTTAAAGAGGAATTTGCTCATTTTTTAAAATAAAATTTGTAAATTTATCTGATTTATCTGTAAATTTGATAAATTTATAAAATAAAATAAAATTTGGCTTCATTTTTATATTTAGATCCATTTAGAATTTGTTCTTGTGTGTGGTATGAGGTATGGGTCTAATTTTACCTTTTTTTCCAAGTAGCTAACTAGTTGTTCCAGTACTATTTATTTAAAAGTCCTTTTAGCCAGGTATTTTGAGATGCCAACTTTATCACATACTAAAGTTTCATAAGTACTTGGTTCTATGTGTGGACTTCTTTTCTGTTGGTCTATTCATGTGCCCATACCCCACTGTTTAGTTACAAAAGCTTTATAGAATGTTTTCATGTCCAGTATGCATAGTCCCCCTTGTGGCTTTTTTTCTTTTCTTTCATTCATTCTTTGTTTTTAAGTGTTTTCCTGGCTGTTTTTGCGTGTTTGTTTCTCCATATGAAGTTTAGTACCAGCTTGTCAAGCTCCATAAGAAGTTGGTATTTTATTGAGATAACATTACATTATAAATTAACTTAGGATGATTGACATCTTTTTGGTGTTGAATCATCATATCTAAGAACAAAGGCTGCCTTTTTATTCACCAATCTCATTTAACAAAAGACATTGGTTTCTGTGTTGGAAAGAGGAAGCTGAGGAAGAGTTAAATGTCATTGACCTCGAGGGGATAATGATGAGATAATGGACAAAATTGATAAATTGAGGAATAGTACAGGCAAATTAGTTACAAATACATAGATAATTGCCAAAGGAAAGAACTACAAGTATGAGAGGGCAGCCTTCCTTCCTTTTTCCCTCTTTTCTTCCTTCCATCCTTTCTTCTTTCTTAATGAGGCTTTTAATTAAGTACATATATCAGTCCAGGTCCTGGTAAGAAACGTGGCACACTCAGGGTGATTGAAAATCTAATAAAGGACCATGTAGAAGTCTGGGTGGAGTTAGGTGGCATAAACAAGGGCTGGTGAAGCAACCTGCCACAAGCAGCAACAAGGAGCTTGGCTTAAAAGTGACGGGAGGGAGGGACAATTTAATGGAATCAAGAGAGCTACAGGACAGGCAGACTACCTAGTAGAAACCTCACACTTGGGAGAGTACAGTCACTGCTCACTGCGGCATGACAATTTGGGAGCTGAGGCAGTAAGTATCCTCTTAGTCTTCTCCCACTCCTGCCTGTGCTCCCTAATGGCTGAACCGAAGCAGAAGGCAGAGGCCTAGAGAGCCCATTAGTGCCGTTTGTAACTGGCAGCCTCCAGCACACAGTAGGGCAGGGAAGGGTGGAGAGTGGATTTGGAGGGGCACATGGAAGATATCCAAGCAAAGTATCATACATTTAAGTCTGTAGGTGTACAGCACATAATAAAATGATAAAGTAACAGTAAAAAACAACTTTAGTCAATGAATCTGTGGTCTAAGGGAACATGAGCCAAGTAATTATAATAAAGGTCGAAAAGTGGCAAATGTCTGAAGAGATTGGGGACAGTCCCAGTGAGGGAATCTGGCAGATTCTCTGGAAGGGAGAGAAACATTCAGTCTAAAACAATCCTGTCAGCAGAAATACCAGGAGCCTCTTGTTTTATGATTGAATATTCATTATTGGTATAGTGGCCTCTCCCCTGCCTATAGGCCATGGAACTTTAGTCTTTAGCTCATGGCTTCTGATTTAAATTGCATGGGGCTTCCTTGACATTCTACTTCTCTATGTTCTTTGCCTCCTCCCATTACACACTGTTCCTTTGAGACAGGAAAGCATTGTGGAAAATGCTATTTTGAAGTCAGTACACCTAGAATTAAATTTCCCAATGTTCACTTATTAGCTGTGTGGCCTTAATAAAGTGGCTTAACCTCTCTGAGCTTCAATTCCATTTTGTAAAAGGAGAACAATGCCTAATGGAACTGTAATAACTTAAAGATGCCAAGATGTTATAACTTAAAGATGTCAAGTAGCTGGCACCAGGCCTGTCACCCAGATGAGGATATTACTTTCTTACTGCAGATTGTTTTTTCCTTTCCTTCTTCCTACTGAGGTTCTTGACTTTGAGCCCTTTAACATTGCTACAGTAGGAGTTGCTCTCCTGGCAACTATTTGAAACAGGAAAAGTTTCTAGACAAAGTTGGAAAGGGTTTTAGCTGTAATCTGGTCCATCTTCCCAGGGGATGCATGAGATCCTGCCATAGGCTTCCTGATAGATTGTCCCAACTCTGCCCATACCAACATGGGAGCATCACCTCCTGAAGCTGCCTGTTACTAGAAGATTTGTTGTTTGGAAGAAGGATTCTCCTTGAGTTGGGCTGAAATCAGCTTCCCCACTAATTATAGACTCAAAGCCATTTAAGGCAAGATCTTCCAGCCCACCGGCTTACATTATAAATGAAGAAGCTGAGGCTCAGAGACGTGAGGCAAGGTAGTGTTCTTGGTGGTAATGCATTGTAGAGAAACAAAAAACAGCCTCCTCCTTGCCCTTTAGTGTTACCAGTTATCGTGGTCTCTAGCTCTTTCAGATGCTCCATCCCTCAGTATCCCCACCATGAACCTAAGTCCACTGTTCACCACCCTGATCACCCACCTTTGCCTATGCAACTTGTGATGCTTAGAACTAAATCTGACTCTTACTGTGATCTGGCTTCAGCAGAGTGAAATGAGGCTATTTGTGAGTCATATCTGGGATGAGGGATGGCCATTAGACCTAGAAAGGCAAGAGCTTGAGCTAGACAAGCCAGCAGGTAATCCCTAGAAATAGGATTGGTCACAGTTATTCACAACCCTCTTGGCTATAGCTCTTCTCACTGGACACTTATAAATTGTCTTCTGTGTTTTTAAAACCTCAATGCCAGTTTAAAGAAGGCATTCAGTAATATTTGTGATTATAGATTTAATTTTAATGTTTTCTCAACATACACACAAAAAAGGGGGGGTTGGATGTAGGGAAACATGTCAAGGAAGAAATAGACCTGTTGCTTCAAAACCAAAGTTGTTAATTTACAGTTTTCTCAAATAAAGTATTGACCTAATGCGTGACTTTAAAATATACCTAAGCAAAATTTCTAGAAGTCCAGCATTATTGGCATTTTCTGGAAATGATAGAAAGGACACAATACAGATCTACCTGGTATAAGATGAATAACACTGGTGAGTCTGTTTGTTCAAAGCCAGGCAAATTATCTCTGGTTTTCACAATGTTTTTGAGGAAGCATGACTGAACATCTTACTGTATTCAACTGAATAATCCTCACTACTTTGTTTTGTTAAGATTGGCACCATGTCAGGGGCACCTGGGTGGTTCAGTGGGTTAAAGCCTCTGCCTTCAGCTCAGGTCATGATCCCAGGGTCCTGGGATTGAGCCCCGCATTGGGCTCTCCGCTCAGCGGGAAGCCTGCTTCCTCCTCTGCCTGCCTCTCTGCCTACTTGTGATCTCTGTCTGTCAAGTGAATAAATAAAATCTTAAAAAAAAAAAAAAAAGATTGGCACCATGTCTGGTCATTGGTTTTTGAGATTTTCTTTTCTAAATATTAAAAACCAATACCCATTGTTATTAAAATGGGTAGACTAAATTCTAGTTGTAATGGGAAGTATCGATTTTTGTATCCCAGGTAACTCGATTTTTAAATATTTATTTTGTAATTTTTTCCCATTTTTAGAATTTAAGTTTTTTTAATTTATTTGAGAGAGGGAGAAGGATTGAAAATCTCAAGCTGACTCCACACTGAGCACAGAGCACAATGCAGGGCTCAGTCTCACAACTGTGAGATCATGACCTGAGCAGAAACCAAGAGTTGGACACTTAACCAACTGTACCATCCAGGTGCCCCAATTTTTGCCCATTTTAGACAAATTGGATATATACCCTTCTAGATAACTTACAAAAAATCACTCTCCTTTATATGAAAGACATTTTTTTAAAAGATTTTATTTATTTATTTATGAGAGAGAGAGAGAGCGCGAGCTCAGGCAGACAGAGTGGTAGGCAGAGGCAGAGGGAGAAACAGGCTCCCCACCAAGCAAGGAGTCCAATGTGGGACTCCATCCCAGGATGCTGGGATCATGACCTGCGCCAAAGGCAGCCGCTTAACCAACTGAGCCACCCAGGCGTCCCTATGAAAGACATTTTTAGCAATCACCCGAGAAATGGTTTCCAGAAGTAGATGATCTGTTTAGCTAATCATTGTCAAAGAGAACAGCTAAATATTATGCCAAAATGAAAATTGTTGTTTTTATCAGAAATTTGCCATTATTCAGATGGCCCATTTTAAATAACACACAAGCAGCCAGCTATAAGCAGTTTTTCATGGTTCTTACTGTTTTAAAAAGAACAACATATACCTATTAACAGCCCTTACCAGGTCAATGAAATAAACAAATAGCTAACCCCTGCCTCTACCAAAGTTTATCTTGTGCTCAAGCTGGACTGAATGACTAAATGTAAAAGTCAGGCAGGACACCAGTGAGCGTCTTTTCACCATGCTCCAGTCAGAGGTAGGAGAGTTGCTGTAACTTCGTAAGATATTGATTTGGTTTTGGTTCAGTAGAAGAACTATGCATTGTGGTTCCCTTTGATTATTTTTCAAAAGACTAGGGCCACCTGGGTGGCTCAGTCGATTCAGCATCTAACTCTTGATTTCAGCTGAGGTCATGGTCTCAGGGTCCTGTGATCAAGCCCTGGGTGGGGCTCATGCTGAGCAAGGAGTCTGTCCCTCTGCTCCTCTCTCTCCCTTTTTTTTTTTTTTTAAAGATTTTATTTATTTATTTGACAGCCATAGATCACGAGTAGGCAGAGAGGCAGAGAGAGAGAGGAGGAAGCAGGCTGTCCCAGTAGGCAGAGAGGCAGAGAGAGAGGAGGAAGCAGGCTGTCCGCAGAGCAGAGAGCCCAATATGGGGCTCGATCCCACAACCCTGGGATCATGACCGGAGCCGAAGGCAGCGGCTTTAACCCACTGAGCCACCCAGGCGCCCCTCCCTTTTTTTTTTTTTAAAGACTTTATTTATTTATTTGTCAGAGAGTGAGAGCACAAGCAGGCTAAGTGGCAGGCAGAGGCAGAGAGAGAAGCAGGCTCCCCACTGAGCAAGGAACCCAATGCAGGACTGGATCCCAGGACCCCGGGATCATGACCTTAGCAGAAGGCAGAGGCTTAATGGACTGAGCCACCCAGGCGTCCCTCTCCCTTTTTTTTTTTTTAAAGATTTTTTTTCCCTAATTTGACAGAGAGAGAGATCACAAGTAGGCAGAGAGGCAGGCAGAGAGAGAGGGAGAAGCAGGCTCCCCGATGAGCAGAGAGCCCGATGCGGGGCGGAAGGCAGAGGCTTAACCCACTGAGCCACCCAGGTGCCCCTCCTCTCTCTCCCTTTATTCTTCCCTCTGCTCTTGCACTCTCTCTCTCTCTGAAATAAATAAGATCTTTTTTTTTTTAAACTAGTTTATGAAATCTAATTGTGGGCTTAAATATTGTTTCTCTTACAAAGCATTTTTTTCTCTGATAAGGCATCATCAAATTGATAATGAAAAAAATTTTTTTAATTTTAGAAAATTAAAAAAAAATTGATATGGAAGTCAGTGGGAAGTGTGATTAAGTTTCAAAACTAGCATTATGCCCAACTCCATTGAAGCTTTTCATTTGGCCTCACTGCCTTTTGGGAGGGAAGAGAGTGAGGTAGCAGTGGGTGATCAATGCATCTACAAGGTTTGTGATAGTATTCAGTTGAGCAGTTCTCAGACTTTTTGAATCCAGCAGTAAAGAATTTTGAATTGTCCAACTCAATTAGTCCTGCCAGGAACAAAAGGCATAAAGAATGGTGGTAGAGATTCGGGTTTTGATGGACCAAGGCTCTCTAAGTAGGTTTACTAACTCAGAAGCCAAACAGGCTGCCATCCCACGGTAAATATAAATTTGACGTGGAAAAGCACAGCTTTTGAAACAGAAAACCTAGAATCTGGTCCTCACCACTTCATTCTTAAGAATTTGGGACAGTTCATTTAACCTGAGTCTCAGTTACCTGCTGAAGGCAGAGGGCTGACTCTAATCTTCTTCTGGGAGTGTCTTTCAGGGGTAAGATCTATTAGCAGAATTCTTGGGAAAGTAGCTGTCTTAGTTTCAGGAAATACCATGATAAGCCCCTAGGGCGTAAGGGCTGGCTAGGGCTCAGGCATCCAACAAGGACCAGAAGACTGCACTTACAGAAGCAGGAAATTAATTTTTCTTGGGAGTCAGGGTGGGGAGAAGGTGCTCCCTAAAGGATGGGGGAGTGAGGAGAGGGGAGGGGTAGGATATTATGGGAGTAAAAGCCAGGGAGAAACCAGTAAGGAATGATCAAAAGGATGTTTATGAACCAGAAAGCCTGAAATGTAATCTTAAACTCTTTGTGGCATAATGGGCAATGTGACCCATCCCCCAAGCCCCCACATCTTGGTGAACTTGAACACACTAATGTTCTGTGTGAGTGGCAGCTTGTTGAAAGAAGATCAGGGAACCATATGGACATGTTGGGGAACAGAGATGGTTTCAGAAGAGCCAGAACTGGGAGGTAGAGGGGCCTTCCAAAATAAATGCCCTTGTAAATTAGCAGAAGGCTTGCTAGGGCTGTGGACCTTGGTTGGGTATAGTAGAGCCCTAGCCCATCTGATCTAAGACATGAACAGAGCCCAGCTAACCTTTGGTTACCCTGATGATGGGGAATCGGCAGGCTACCAGCTTCATCTTGAGTGTTTTCACCCTTCTCGCATGCATGTGAATTTAAGAGGTAGTCTGAGACCTTGGATCCCTCATGTGTACTGGTAGCCTGTTTCCCCCTTTAGTGCGTTTCTGAAACCCCTCTGTATTGTCCTTAAGTTATTTTCTAACTTGACCTCATTTTCTTGTTTTGTTTCTTTTCCTCTTTTCTTAGAAGTGTATTGACATAGGTTCTGGTTTATTTCCTACTCCTCTCCTCCATTTGTCATTCAGATTTTTATATCTAAAGATTTTATTGCTTCCAACTTCAGTTTTTAAAAGAAATTTATATTTAAATGTGCCATATTCGATTCTATTCTGTGACAGTTTCACATTCTCACCCTAAGTGAAAATAATCCCTTTGGAGTTCCATATAAAAGCATTAGCAACACTATGTAAAGATTATGCTTGTGTGAGAATGAATTGGTATAACCTTTCTGTCAAGCAATTTGGCAACATAGTTCTTATCAAGAGCCATCAAAATGTTTATACCCTTTGGTTCAGTGATCACACTTCTAGGAATCTTTCCACTGGAAATAATCAGAAACGTGGCCAAAGATTTTTATATAATATGTTTATTACAACATGATTTACTTGAGATAGGGACAAATTGGAACCTGAATGCCCAGCAAAAGGAAAATAAATTGTTACAACCATATGATAAAAATTACGTGGCAGTTAAAAACTGTTCTTTTCCCTGAAACTGGCAGGTGGTTTAAAATATTTGGATAACCATTCTGAGTTTCCAGGATTTCCAGCATGGAAAGTAAGAGTGGCTTGGGTCCCTTTAGGAACTTACTTTCTTTCATAGACTATGAAAATCAGGCCATCTTGAGGGTGGGAGTGGGGGGACTGAAGCCCAGCCCCAGTTCTGTCTTTGCAAGTCTGGGGGGCTTTGGAGTCCATATTTTTACTGAGGTTTCCCTGTGATTCTGTCACGAGTATAACCTGAGACACACACCACCCCCTGATATGCTCACCACCAGGGTCTTAACTTTGACATGAATTTGGGAGGGGAGCAGGGGCACCTGAGAGGCTTAGTCCTTGAGCATCTGACTCTTGGTTTCAGCTCAGGTCATGATCTCAGGGTTGTGAGATCAAGCCCTACATTGGGCTCCATGCCCAGCGAGGAGTCAGCTGGAGATTCTTCTCCCTCTGTCCCTCCTCTTGCTCACGTGTGTGCTCATGTGTGTGTGTGTGCATGCACTTTCTAAATGAATGAATAAAGTCTTTAAAGAAATGTGAAGGGGGGGTGCCTGGGTGGTTCAGTGGGTTAAAGCCTCTGCCTTCAGCTCAGGTCATGATCTCAGGGTCCTGGGATCAAGCCCAGCATTAGGCTCTCTGCTCAGCAGGGAGCCTGCCTTCTCCCCCTGCCACTCTCTCTGCCTGCCTCTCAGCCTACTTGTGATTTCTGCCTGTCAAATAAATAAATAAAATCTTAAAAGAAAGAAATGGGGAGGGGAGCAGAAAAAAAATCATTCTTTCAAAATATTTTGCTGTCTGGGGAAATGCTATTTTGAAGTTAAAAAATTTTTTTAAACACACTGTATTATTACAAATTTGTGGGGAAAATTATAATGTACTTAGAAAAAATAAGCATACCAAAATATTTACAGGGTTTAAATATGGGTGATGGAATTATGGGTGATTCAAGAGGAACCATGATTCAGAGAAGTGAGGTTATTATTATTACAAATTCTTGTAGTTAACAAAATGCTGGAATGCAGATTGAAACCCAAGTCTACTTGACTATAAATTCCATGCTCTAATAGCTGTTCAATATTTCTTAATATTAAAAAACCACATAGAAAAGAAATACAAATGTAGTACCTTGAGTGTGGTAGATTGAATTATTGTCCCAATTATTCACTGCCCTGTAGGAATATTTTGCATGCACACCCTTGTTGTGGCCTCATGATAGATGGAATGGATTCCATGGACTTTGATTTTGGGCTTGGCCATGTGACTTGCTTTGGCCAGTGGATTAAGAATGAAAATAATGAAAAGAAAGGCTTAAAATGGCACACTGGAGCCTTTTCTCTTATACTCTTGCTTTTTGCCATGAGAATAATCAGGCAACCTCTGGTCCAAGGGGAATGAGAAATACATGGAGCAAACACAGACTCAGCCTGCACCATAAAGCTTAAATCTCAGCCAGTCTAAAGATACATAGTAAAAAACAAATGATTATGGTTTAAAGTCACTGAGTTATGGATTGTTATATTTTATATAGAATTATTATGGCAGATAGGAAACACAAGGATGTTTGTATTATGTAACAAAACAGAATCCCTTGATATGTCAATGCAAGTCCAAATTTGGTTATGTAAATGTAGGGTCTACAAGTTCTCACCCTCTGGGGAAGGGTATAACCAAGCCTTTTGTTTAATACACAGTGCCTCTTTACTTGGTACGAGAGCTAGTCTCCAGTAAGGAGGGAGAGAGTCACATAGAATTGCATGACATTCTGAGGAAAAAAAGGAGAACAAACTCCAAATCTCTCAAGTTCTAGGGTGGGAAAGCCAGTTGTGGGCCTGGCCCAGAGTAAGGATGAACAATGGGGAAAGAGAAGAAATAGGCTGGTTTCCAGAGTTTAAAAGGAAGTTCTTCTTTGGGGGGTTGTGGAAATATATTCTGCCTAGCATGAGGCTACAGCAAGGACATGAATCTAAAGATTAGAAGGTTCTAGGGTCAACAATCTTTGAAGTTGGAGCTAGAAGATCCCGAAACCAAGTCACGGTGGACACCTTGTGTGAGATTTAGAGAGCTATCATTCCATGAACTGTTTACTAGTCTGACATTTATGCTCCCCATTCACCTTTTAAGAAGAATTTCAGGGGTGCCTGGGTAGCTCAGTCAGTTAAGCATCCAACTCCTGATCTCAGCTCGTTTTGATCTTAGGCCTAGCACTAGGCTCCACACTGGGCATGGAGCCTACTTAAAACTTCAATCAGGGATGTCTGGGTGGCTTTTGGTTAAACATCTGCCTTTGGCTCAAGGCATGATCCCAGGGTCCTGGGATTGAGTCCTCTGTGGGGCTCCCTGCTTAGAGGAGAGCTTGCTTTTCCCTCTGCCTATCGCTCCCCATGCTTGTGCTCTCTCTGTCTCTGACAAATAAAATATTTTAAAAAATTAAAACAATAGGGCACCTGGGTGGCTCAGTGGGTTAAGCCTCTGCCTTTGGCTCAGGTCATGATCTCAGGGACCTGGAATCGAGCCCTGCATCTGACTCTCTGCTCAGCAGGGGGCCTGCCCCCCCCACCTGCCTCTCTGCCTACTTGTGATCTCTCTCTGTCAAATAAATAAAATCTTTTAAAAAAATTAAAACAATAAAAAAAGACTAAACAAATCTAAATGTTTCTCTAAATATTAATATTTTAAAAGAAATATCTATGAGCAAGCAAATTATAAAACATACAATTTCATACCTCTTTTCCCCCCACAAATCCCATTTCTGAAAATTTATCCTAAGCATATGATTCAAAACAAGAATAGACCATTGGGTATTTGGCTTAGTAGCTCCTAGCAGACTCAGTCCTCCCACAGACTACTGTAAATTGGACAAAATACAAAAGCACAAAACCTAAGGACATTGGAGAGTAATCAAAAGCAAGCAGATTTTGGAAATACTCAGAAAAAGAATATCACAGGAAAAATTACCCACTTTTGAGCTTTTTGCCTAAAGACAAGCCACAGCTCTATATGCTATGGCTAAAACACAACTCTTTCTGATCTAAAGCACCACAGAGCAAAGTTTAGGGAAATCCCAGGTACTGGAAAGGGGAAGGTGGAATCTGAGAAAGGGGAGAATCATGGAGAGAGGCCCCTAAATTCTGTGTATAAACTGTCCAGAATTCTGGTTGACCCCTGAACTATGTATGCCTTGGAAAGACTTTGAGCTTAAGAAGAAAAGAAATGAATTGACATTTGAGTTACCATTTAAAAGAGAGTTTGTCCAAGAAAATTGGTTTATATAAAAACAATAACAATAACAAAATGCATTCTTTAAAGAAATATAGCAAAATCTGGATTTTAAAAAATTTTACATTTACTTATTAGAAAAAGCATGAGTAGGGGGAAAGGCAGAGGGGAAAGAAAAGAGAATCTCAAGCAGACTGTTCACTGAACAAGGAGCCCAACATGGTGCTCTATTTCATGACCCTGAGGTCACGGCCTGAACTGAAACCAAGAGTTGATACTTAACCGACTGTGACACCCAGGCATCCCTAAAATCTGGAATTTGTAAAATGTAGCATTTACAAGGTCCAAAATACAGATTGAAGATGCAGAAAAATGTGACTCGTTCTCAAGAGAAACATAATCCCTCTCCCTCTGCCCCTCGTGCTCTTTCTCGCAAACAAATAAATAGATAAATAGATAAATGAATAAATAAAATGTTTTAAAAGTGGGGGAGGGGGGCACCTGAGTGGCTCAGTCAGTTAAGCATCTGCCTTCAGCTCAGGCCATGATCTTGAGGTCCTGGGATCAACACCACATCAGTCTCCTTGCTCAGTAAAGAATCTGCTTCTCCCTCTCTCTGTGCCCCTCCCTCTGCTCATGCTCTCTCTCTCAAATAAATAAATTTTTTTTCAAAAATCTATTTAAAAAAAGAGTGAGACAAGGAAAATACTTTAGTAGATAATAGATAAAAATTTTCCTATATTTGGTAAGCGACAGACATTTACAGAGTAAAGAAAGTCAGTGAAATCTATGCAGGGCAAATATAAAGAAGCCATGTGTACAAGCACCATAGTCTAACTGCTTAAAAAGGATAAAGGGAAAATTACAAAAACATTACATGCAGGGTAACAATGCTTCAATTAACTGTGCACTTTTAGTAAAAACTACAGAGACAGTGAAACTATTTATTTTTTTTTTTTTTTTGTCAGAGAGAGAAGGAGAGCGAGGGAGCAGAGGCAGAGGAAGAAGCAGGCTCCCTGCTGAGCAAGGAGCCCAATGTGGGACTTGATCCCAGGATGCTGGGATCATGACCTGAGCCAAAGGCAGCCGCTCAACCAACTGAGCCACCCAGGCATCCCAACATTTTTTTTTTTAAAACCTTCCACCCTTTTGCCCACCCTCTACCCTGTGCCTCTGGCAACAAGCAGTCTGTTCTTTGTATCTGTGAGCTTGGGTTTTTTTTGTTTTTAATTCCACATAAAAGTAAGATCATGTAGTATTTCTCTTTCTTTGTCTGACTTATTTCACTTAGCATAATGCCCTCAAGGTCCATGCATGTCATTGCAAAAAGCAAGATTTCCTTCTTTGTTATATGCACACAGATATATATATATATATACATATATGTGTGCATGTATATACACATATATGTATATATATACACATATTTATGTGTATATATTATATTTATACACATATTTATATCTATCTATAAAATAACAAGTAAATCTCACATTTTCTTTATCCATCAGTGGACATTTAGGTTGCTTCTGTATCTTGGCTATTGTAAAAACTGCTGCAATGCAATGAACATAGGGGTGCAGATGCCTTTTGAGATAGTGTTTTCATTTATTTCACATAAAAAACCTAACAGCGGAATTGCTAGATCATATAGTCAATCTATTTTTAATTTTTTGAAGAGCCTCCATACTGTTTTCCATAATGCCTGCACCAATTTATAGTCCCACCAATAGTACCTAAGGGTTCCCTTTTCTCCACATCCTTGCCCGCACTTGTTCTTTCTTTTTTTTTTTTTTATAATAGTCATCCTAACAGGTGTGATATATCTTATTTGTGGTTTTGATTTGCATTTCCCTGGTGATTAGTGATATTGAGTACGTTTTCATGTACCCATTGGCCTTTTATGGCCAACAAGTCTATGCAGTTTCTCTGTCTGGTTTTCTTCCCATTACAGTAAGTGTAGTCTTTAATTCCTATCACCTATTTCAGCCATCCCTCCACACCCACCCATCTCCCATATGGTAACCATCAGTTCTCTATAGTTCAGAGTCTGTTTCTTGGTTTGTCTCTCTTCCTTTTTTTCCTTTGCTCGATTGTTTTGTTTCTTAAATTCCCCTGATGAGTGAAATCATATGGCATTTGTCTTTCTCTGACTTATTTCACTTAGCAATATACTCTCTAGCTCCATCCATGTTGTATCAAATGGCAAGATTTCATTCTGTTTTATGGCTGAATAATAGTCCATTGTAGATATGTACCACATCTTTTTTTTTTTTTTAAGATTTTATTTATTTATTTGTCAGAGAGAGTGAGCACAGGCAGACAGAGTGGCAGGCAGAGGCAGAGAGAGAAGCAGGCTCCCTGCCGAGCAAGGAGCCCAGTGTGGGACTCCATACCAGGACGCTGGGATCATGACCTGAGCCGAAGACAGCCACTTAACGAACTGAGCCACCCAGGCGTCCCTGTACCACATCTTCTTTATCCATATGTTGATGGACACTTGGGCTGCTTCCTTAGTTTGGCTATTTTAAGGAATCCTGCAATAAACATAAGGGTCATGTGTCCCTTTGATTTCGTGTTTTTGTATTTTTTGGGTAAATATCCAGAAGTGTGATTACTGGATCATAGGGTAGTTCTATTTTTAATTATTTGAGGAACCATTGTACTGTTTTCAACATGACTGTGCCAGTTTGCATTCTCACTAACAAAGCAAGGGGGTTCTTTTTCTCCACATCCTCACCGACAATTGTTGCTACTTGTGTTTTTTATTTTAGCCATTCTGACAGGTGTGAGGTAGTATCAAATGATATCATATATCATTTGATGATAAGTGATGTTGAGCATCTTTTCATGTGTCTGTTGAACATCTCTATGTTTTCGGAGCAATCTCTGTTCATGTCTTCTGCCCATTTAAACTGGATTGTGTGGATTTTGAGTTGTATCAACGCTTTCTATATTTTGAATACTAACCCTTTACTGGATGTGACATGCAAATATCTTTTCCCATTCGGTAGGTTGTCTTTTCGTTTTGTGGACTCTTTCCTTCACTGTGCAAAAACTTTTTATTTTGACATAGTCCAAATAGTTTATTTTTGCTTTTAATTCCCTTGCCTCAGGAGACGTATTTAGAAAAATGTTAGCTATAGTCAGTGTCAGAGAAATTACTGCTCGTGTGCACTTCAAGGATTTTTATAGTTTGAGGTCTCACATTTAGGTCTTTAATCCATTTTGAGTTTATTTTTGTGTGGTGAAAGAAAGTGGTCCCAACATCATTTGTTGAAGAGACTCTCTTTTTCCTATTGTATATTCATTCCTCCTTTGTCGAAGATTAATTGGCCATATAATTATAGGTTTATATTTGGGCTCTCTATTCTATTCCATTGATCTGTGTGTCTATTTTTGTGCCAGTACCATACTGTTTTAATTACTACTACTTTGTATATAGCTTGATGTCGGAAACTGTGATACCTCTAGTTTTGTTTTTCTTTCTCAAGATTGCTTTGGCTATTCAAGGTGTTTTGTTGTTCTGTACAAATTTTAAGACAGTTTTAGTTCTGTGAAAAATGATGTTGGTATTTTGATAGGGTTTGCATTAATTCTGCAGATTGATTTTGTTAGTATAGACAGGTTTTTTTTAAGATTTTTAAGTAAAATAAAATTACTCATCTTACTTAATAAGTAAGTAAAATACTTACTTATTAGGTGTAGATAACTCTACACCTAATGTGGGGCTCGAATTTCTAACCCCCGAGATTAAGAGTCACATGTGCGGCTGACTGAGCCAGCCAGGCACCCTAGGTGGTATAGACATTTTAATAATATTTGTTCTCCCAACCCATGAGCATGGAATGTCTTTCTATTTCCTTGCATTATCTTGAATTTCTCTCATCAGTGTTTTATAGTTTTCAGAGTGTAAGTCTTTTACCTCTTTGGTTAAGTTTATTCCTAGGTATTTTATGGTTTTGGTGCAACTGTAGATGGGATTATTTTCTTAATTTCACTTTCTGCTGCATTATTATTAGTGTATAGGAAAGCAACAGATTTCTGTACATAGATTTTGTATCCTACAACTTTACTGAATTCATTTATCAGTTCTAGTAGTTTTTTGGTGATGCGTTTAGAGTATCCTATATATGGTATCATGTCATCTGTAAATAATTAGAATTTTACTTCATCTCTACCAATTTGGATGCCTTTTATTTCATTATATTGTCTAACTGCTGTGGCTAGGACTTCTAGCACGATGCTGAATAAAAGTGGTGAAAGTAGACATCCCTGTCTGGTTCTGGACATTAGGGGATAAGCTCTCAGTTTTTCACCATTGAGTATGCTGTTTGCTGTGGGTTTTTCATATAAGGCCTTTTTTGTGTTGAGGTAGGTTCCCTCTATACCTACTTTGTTGAGGATTTTTATCATGAATCGATGCTGTACTTTGTTGAATGCTTTGTCTGCATCTGTTGAAATGATCATATGGCTTTTATCCTTTCTCTTATAGATGTGATGTATCACATTGATTGTTTTGTGAATATGGACCCACCTTTGCATCCCAGGAAAAAGTCCTACTTGATCATAGTGAATGAATTTTTAAATGTATTGTTGAATTCAGGTTGCTAATATTTTGTTGAGGGTTTTTGCTTCTATGTTCATCAGAGATTTTGGCCTATAGTTTGTTTTTTTTTCCTCTCTCTCTCCCTCTCTCTTTTTGTGGTGTTTTTATCTGGTTTTGGTATCAGGGTCATACTGGTCTCATAGAATGAATTTGGAAGCTTTCCTTCCTCTTCTCTTTCCAGAATAGTTTGACAAGAATAGATATTTACTCTTCTTTAAATGTTCAGTAGAATTCACCTATGTAGCTGTCTGGTCCTGGAATTTTGTTTGTTGGGAGTTTTTTGTTGTTGTTGTTGTTGTTTTTAAGTATTGACTCAATTTCATTGCTGGTAATTGGTCTATTCAAATTTTCTGTTTCTTCCTGCTTTAGTTTTGGTAGGTTATAGGTTTCTAGGAATTTATCCATTTCTTCTAAGTTGTCCAATTTGCTGGCTTATACATTTTTATAATATTCTGCTACAATTGTTTGTATTTCTGTGGCATTGGTTGTTATTTCTCGTCTTTTGTTAGTGATTTTGTTTATTTGGGCCTCTGCTCGTTTTTTATCTACTTTTAGAGCTTTATACATTTTTATTGAAATATAGTTGACACACGATGTTACAAGTCTTTATGTTATGCTATACTCACCACAGGGGTAGATACCATCTTTCACTATACAACACTATTGCAATATTATTGGCTCTCGGGGTGCCTGGGTGACTCAGTGGGTTAAAGCCTCTGCCTTCGGCTCAGGTCATGATCCCAGAGTCCTGGGATCAAGCCCTGCACCAGGCTCTCTGCTTAGCAGGGAGCCTGCTTCCCCCTCTCTCTCTGCCTGCCTCTCTGCCTACTCATGATCTCTGTCAGTCAAATAAATAAATAAAATCTTAAAAAAACAATATTATTGACTCTCTTCCTTATACTTTGCCTGTTATCCCATGACTTATTCATTCCATAACTGGAAGCCTGTATATTCCACTCCCCTTCATCCATTTTGCCAATTCCCCCACTCCCCATTCCTTCTGGCAACCATCCATTTGTTCTCTGTATTTATAGTTCTGTTCTGCTTTTCGTTTCTTTGTTTTTTAGATTCCACATGTAAGTGAAATCATATGGTATTTGTCTGTCTTTGACTTATTTCATTTAGCATGATATCCTCTAGGTCCATCCATGTTGTTTCAAATAATAAGGCCCCATGCTTTTTTATGGCCAAGTAATATTCCGTTGTGTGTGTATATATATATACACACACACACACACACACACATCTTCAACCATCCATCTACAGATGGGCACTAGGGTTGCTTCCATATCTTAGCTATTATAAATAAAGCTGCAAGGGTGCCTGGGTGGCTCAGCCAGTTAAGCCTCTGCCTTCAGCTCAGGTCATGATCCCAGGGTTCTGGGATCAAGCCCCACATCGGGCTCTCTGCTCAGCAGGGGGCCTTCCCCTCCTCTCTCTCTGCCTGGCTCTCTGCCTACTTGTGATCTCTGTCAGGTAAACAAAATCTTTAAAAAAAAATTAAAAAAATAAAGCTGCAATAAACATAGGAGCGCTTATATCTTTTTGAATTGTTTTCATTTTCTTTGGGTAAATATCCATAATTGAATTACTGCATTTCTGTTTTTTAATTTTTTGAGGAATCTCAATACTGTTTTGCATAGTAGCATCACCAATTTATATTCCCACCAACAGTGCACATTGATTCCTTTTTCTCCACATCTTCACCAACACTTGTTTCGTGTATTTTTGATTGAGCCATTCTGATAGATGTGAAGTGATACCTCACTGTAGTTTGACTTGCATTCACCTGATAATTAGCAACGTTGAGCATCTTTTCACATGTCTATTGATCATCTATAGGTCTTCTTTGGAAAAATCTTTGTTCATGTCTTCCGCCCATTTAAAAAAAGTTTTTTAATAAAGATTTTATTTATTTATTTGACAGACAGAGATCACACAAGTAGGCAGAGAGGCAGGCAGAGAGGAGAGGGGAGAAGCAGGCTCCCTGCGGAGCAGAGAGCCCGATGCGGGACTCGATCCCAGGAGCTTGGGATCATGACCTGAGCCGAAGGCAGCGGCTTAACCCACTGAGCCACCCAGGCATCCCTTCTGCCCATTTTTAAATGGGATTATTTGGTTTTTTGGTGCTGAGTTGTATAAGTTGTTTCTGTACTTTGGATATTAGCCTCTTATTGGATTTATCATTTGTAAATATCTTCCCCTATTCAGTAGGTTGCCTTTTCATTTTGTTCATGATTTCCTTCACCATACAAAAGCTTTTAATACTCCCAGATATTATCCTGGGGCACTTGGCTAGCTCAGTTGGTGGGATGTGCAACTCTTGATCTTGGGGTTGGCAGTTTGAGCCCCACGTTGGGCATAGGGATTACTTTAAAAAAATAAAATGTTTTTTAAAAATGTGATGTAGTCCCAAAAGTTTAGTTCTTCCCCCTTGCTTGAGAAGACTTTATCCAGAAAAATGTAACTAAAGCCAATGTCAAAGAAATTACTGCCTACATTTTTTCTAGGAGTTTTATGGTTTCAAATCTCACATAGTTCTTTAATCCATTTTGAGTTCATTTTTGTGTATGATGTAAGAAAGTAATCCAATTGCATTCTTTTGAATGTAGCTAACCAGTTTTCCCGGTAACACATATTGGAGAGACTGTCTTTTTCATTCTTGCCTCCTTTGTCTTAGATTAATTAATCATATAAGCACAGGTTTATTTCTGTGTTATTTTGTTCTACCGATCTATGTCTCTCTTTTTGTGACAGCACTGTACTGTTTTGATTACTATAGCTTTGTAGTATATCTTGAAATCTGGAATTGTTGTTACACGCTTGTTATTAATAATATTCTTCCATTTCATGAACATGGAATATCTTTCCACTTCTTTTTGTCATCTTCAGTTTCTTTCGTCAGGATCTTAAAGTTTTCAGAGTACAGGTCTTTCATTTCCTTGGTTAAATTTATTCCTAGAGATTTTATTCTTTTCAGTGCAATTTTAAGTGAGCTTGTTTTTTTAAATTTCTCCTTCTGCTACTTCATAATTAGTGTATAGAAATGAAACTGATTTCTGGGTATTAATTTTTTTATCCTGCAACTTTACTGAATTCATTTAATGCTTCTAACAGGGTTTTGTGTGTGTATGTGTGTGTGTGTGTGTGTGTGTGTAGTCTAAGGGTTTTCTATGTATAGTATCATGTCATCTGAAACAGAGACAGTTTTACTTTTTCCTTACCAGCTTGTATGTGTTTTTTTTTAATTTTATTTTTATTTAAACATATATAATGTAACCCTACCACCCTCTCCCAACCCCCCTTCCCCCCACCCCCCTCAGTTTGTTTTATGACATTAAGAGTCTCTTTTGGTTTGTCTCCCTCCCAATCCCATCTTGTTTCATTTTTTTTCCTACCCCCTTAACCCCCACCCCCGTTGCATCTCCACTTCCTCATATCAGGGAGATCATATGATAGTTGTCTTTCTCCGATTGACACCCAAAGAACAATCCAATCAAGAAATGGGCAGAGGACACGAACAGACATTTCTGCAAAGAAGACATCCAGATGGCCAACAGACACATGAAAAAGTGCTCCACATCACTGGGCATCAGGGAAATACAAATCAAAACCACAATGAGATACCACCTCACACCAGTCAGAATGGCTAAAATGAACAAGTCAGGAAATGACAGATGCTGGCGAGGATGTGGAGAAAGGGGAACCCTCCTACACTGTTGGTGGGAATGCAAGCTGGTGCAACCACTCTGGAAAACAGCATGGAGGTTCCTCAAAAAATTGAAAATAGAGCTACCTTATGACCCAGCAATTGCACTGCTGGGTATTTACCCTAAAGATACAAACGTAGTGATCCGAAGGGGCACGTGTACCTGAATGTTTATAGCAGCAATGTCCACAATAGCCAAGTTATGGAAAGAACCTAGATGTCCATCAACAGATGAATGGATAAAGAAGAGGTGGTATATATATACGATGGAATACTATGCAGCCATCAAAAGAAATGAAATCTTACCATTTGCGACGACATGGATGGAACTAGAGGGTATTATGCTTAGCTTGTATGTGTTTTATTTCTTTTTCTTGTGGGATGTTATTTGTGACCTTTATTATGTTGAGATGTGTTCCATCTAAATCCATTTTGTTGAGAGTTTTTATCATGAACAGATGTTAAATCTTGTCAAATGCTTTTTCTTCATCTTTTGAGATGATCTGATGACTTTTATCTTTCATTTTGTTAATGTGGTATATCACATTCATTGATTCACGAATATTGGGCCATCCTTCCATCCCTGAAATGAATCCCACTTCACCATGGTAAATAACTCTCAGTGTACTGTTGAATATGGTTTGCTAATATTTTGTTGAGGATTTTTACATGTGTGTTCATCAGGGTTATTGGCCTCTAGTTTCCGTTTTTTGTACTGTCTTTGTCCGGCTTTGGTATCAGGATGATGCTAGCCTCATAGAATGTATTCAGATTTCTTTTGTTATCTATTTTTTGGAATCTTTTGAGAAGAATAGATATTAGCTCTTCTTTAAATGTTTGGTATAATTAATCTATGAATTCATCTGGTCGGGGATGTATGTTTGTTGGGAATACATTGATCACTGATTCAATTTCATTACTAGTAATTGGTCTGTGCGGATTTTCTATTTCTTTCTCAATCAGTTTTGGAATATTGTCTGTGTCTAGGAATTTATCTCTTTTTTTCTAGGGGTTGCCAGATTTGGTGGTATATAATTTTTCATGTAGTCTCTTACAACCCTTTGTATTTCTGTAGTGTTGGTTATTATGTCTTCTCTCTTGTCTCTGATTTTATTTGGATCCTCCCTCTTTTTGTGTGTGTGATGAATCTGGCTAAGTTTGTCAGCTTTGTTTATCTTTTCAGAGAAGCAGCTCTTGGTTTCATTGATCTTCTGTATTGTTTCTTTAGTCTCTATTTTACTTACTTCTGCTCTTATCTTTATTATATTCTCCCTTATACTAACTTTGGGTTTTGTTCATTCTTTTTCTTGTTACTTTAGGTGTAAGGTTGGAGTGCTTATTTAAGATTCTTCTTGTTGCTGGGGCACCTGGGTGGCTCAGTGGGTTAAAGCCTCTGCCTTTGGCTCAGGTCATGATCCCAGGGTCCTGGGATCGAGCCCCGCATCAGGCTCTCTACTCAGTGGGAAGCCTGCTTCCTCCTCTTTCTCTGCCTGCCTCTCTGCCTACTTGTGATCTCTGTCTGTCAAATAAATAAATAAAATCTTTAAAAAAAAGAAAAGATTCTTCTTGTTGCTTAAGATAGGCCTGTATCACTACAAATTTCCCTATTAGAACCAATTTCATGGTTTTCCAAAGATTTTGGACCACTGTGTTTTCATTTTCATTTGTCTCCATGTATTTTTTTATTTCCTCTTGGATTTCTTCATTGACCCATGGTTGTTTACTAGCATGTTGTTTAGCCTCCACGTGTTTGTGTTTTTTCTAGTTTTTTTCCTTGTGATTGATTTTGAGTTTCATACCATTGTGGTTGGAAAGATGCATGATATAATTTGTCTTAAATTTATTGAGACTTGTTTTGTGGCCTAATACAGTCTATCCTGAAAAATGTTTTATGTGCACTTGAAAAGAATGTGCATTCTGTTATTTTTGGATGGAGTGTTCTGTGTATATCTGTAAAGTCCATCTGGGCTAATGTGTTGTTCAAAGATACTCTTTCCTTATTTTCTGCCTGGCTGACCTATTTATTGAGGTAAGTGGGATGTTAAACTTTGCTATTATTTATTGTATTACTGTCAATTTCTCCCTTTATGTTTATTTATATTTGCTTTATGTATTTAGGTGGTCCCCTTTTGGGTGCATAGATATTTACAATCGTTATATCCTCTTGTTGGACTGATCCTATTATCATTATGTAATGCCCTTCTTTTTCTCTTGTAACAGTGTTTGCTTAAAGTCTATTTTGTTGGATGTAAGTTTTGCTACCTCTGCTCTTTTTTTGCTTGCATTTATATGGAAGCTTCCACATACATACATATGTTCAGTATGTATGTGTCTTTACATCTGATTTGAGTCTCTTGTAGGCAGCATATAGATTGGTCTTTTCTTTTATCCATTCCACCACCTATGTTTTCTGATTAAAGCATTTAGAACATTTACATTTAAAGTTATTATTGGTAGGTATGTACTTATTGCTGTTTTTAAAATTGTTTTCTGGTTGTTTTTGTAGTTCTTCTTTGTTCCTTTCTTCTTCTCTCACTCTCTTTCTTTGTGATTGATGACTTTCTGTAGTGTTGTGGTTGGCTTTCTTTCTCTTTATTTTGTGTATATCTATTATAGGTTTCAGGTTTGTGGTTGCCATGAAGTTCATATGTAACACTCCAAGTATGTAACAGTCTATATTAAGTTGGTGGTCTCTTAAGTTTTTGTTTTTTTTAAGATTTTATTTATTTATTTATTTACTTATTTTATTTTTTTAAAATATTTTATTTATTTGTTAGAGAGGGAGAGAGCGAGCACAGGCAGACAGAGAGGCAGGCAGAGGCAGAGGAAGAAGCAGGCTCCCTGCTGAGCAAGGAGCCCAATGTGGGACTCGATCCCAGGACGCTGGGCTCATGACCTGAGCCGAAGGCAGCCGCTTAACCAACTGAGCCACCCAGGCGTCCCTTACTTACTTATTTTAGAGATAAGGAGAGAGCATGAAGGGGGAGGAGCAGAGGGAGAGAGAGAAGCAGACTCTGCGCTGAGCACAGAGCCCAACATGATGGGCTATCAGTCAAGAGCTGGACACTCAACCAACTGAGCCACCCAGGCACCCCAAGTTTTGTGGCTTTTTTTTTTTTAAGGACTTATTTATCAGAGAGAGAGAGAGAGAGTGGAGGGGGAGGGACAGAGGGAGAATATCCTCAGGCAGACTCTCTGCTGAGCATGGAGCCCAATGCAGGTCTTGATCCCACAACCCATGAGATCATGACCTGAGTTGAAACCAAGAGTCAGAAGCTTAACCAACTGAACCATTGAGGTTCCCCTTCAACTAAGTTTTAACACATTCTAAAAGAACTGCTTTTTTACTTTCCCTTGCCTCCAGTGTTTTAAATATATATGTTGTCAAGGGCCACTTGGGTGGCTCAACCTGTTAAGTAACTGACTCTTGATTTCAGCTCAGGGCATGATCTGGATCTCAAGGTCCTGGGATTGAGCCCCTAGTAGAGATTATCACTCAGCAGGCAGTGTGCCTCTCTCCCTTTCCCTCTTTCTCTGCCACTCCCCCTGCTTGCACTCTCTCTCAAATAAATAAATAAATCTTTAAAAAAAAAGATTTATAGGGGCACCTGGGTGGCTCAGTTGCTAAGCGTCTGCCTTTGGCTCAGGTCATGATCCCAGGGTCCTGGGATCGAGCCCCACATTGGGCTCCCTGCTTGGCAGAAAACCTGCTTCACTCTCTCCCACTCTCCCTGCTTGTGTTCCCTCTCTCACTGTCAAATAAACAAATAAAATAAAAAATAAAAAAGATTTATATATATATGTTGTCATATTTTATATCTTTTTGTTCACTATTTATTTCTAATTATGGCCTTTTCAATGGAAAGAAATTTTCTTATAAGGCTGATTCAGTGGTGATAAACTCCTTTAACTTTTGTTTGAGAAACTCTTGATCTCTCCTTTAATTATGAATGATAACTTTGCAAGGTAGAGTATTCTTGGTTGAAGATTTTTTTTCTTTTTAGCACTTTGAACATATCATGCTACTCTCTTAAGGTCTGTAAAATTTCTGCTGAAAAATCAGCAGAAATCAGCCTTATGGGGTTTCCCTTGTATGTAACTTCTTGCTTCTCTTTCACTGTTCATCAAATTCTCTCTTTTTCCTTAACCTTTGATATTTTAATTATTATGTGGCATGAACCTCTTTGGGTTTATCTTGTTTTCAACTGTCTTTGCTTCCTGAACCTGGATGACTATTTCCTTCCTCAGTTTAGGGATATTTTCAACTGTGCTCCATGCTGGGGTGTCCTGGTGGGATGGCTGGGGTTAGTGGTGGCCAGGGGCCCAGGGCTCACTGAATTAGGCTGGCTAGGATACCTGGACACTGCTCCTGTCCACGCTATCCATGTACAGAAAGAACATAAATTGTGGCATTAACCAGACTGTCTGACCCTGAGAGGATTCCAGTAACTTTCCCACCACTTGGCAAAGTTCTAAGGCTGGATCTTTTATATTCCAGTTGCTTTCTTCTTCCACAGCTTTTTTTTTTCTTTGTGCCAGGGCATCTGGGGCTGGTGTAGACTCAGATATCACTGAGGCATCAGCCATACTATGGCACCTGCAGTGTGCTCCCATCTGTGCTTCATGGCAGAGAGAGCGGAGTGGTAACTGTGGCATTTGCCCACACCTCTGACCTAGAGAGAATTCCAGCACCTTCCCTGCTATTTGGCAGGACTCTAGGGCTGGTTCCTTTATATTTTAGTTGCCCTTTTAAGCTACAGCTTTTTTTCCAAACCCCAGCACAGATGAATCTGCTCATGTTCCCTGGGTACTATCCCTTCCCCCGCTTGTAGTTTGTAGCATGATTGGGGTGGTAGGAGGTGCTCCCTTCATTACCATGTCTCCATCACTTTTGCCTGTTCTCTGTGTACTCTCTCTCATTTCTTGTGCACAAGTTGTTATTAAGTTGTGAATTTTTAAGTATCTTTTGGATATTGACCCCTTACTGAAGATATGGTTTGCAAGTATTTTCTCTTATGTACGTTGCCTCTAATTTTGTTGGATGGATTTTTTTTTTTTTTTTAAGTAGAATCCATGCCCAGTGTGGAACCCAACATGGGGCCTGAACTCATGACCCTGAGATCAAGACCTGAGCTGAGATCAGGAGTCAAATGCTTAACCACTTGAGCCACCCAGGCACCCCAGATTCTTTTTTCTTCTATACAGAAGCTTTTTAAAGATTTATTTTAGAGGGACGCCTGGGTGGCTCAGTTGGTTAAGCAGCTGCCTTCGGCTCAGGTCATGATCCCAGCGTCCTGGGATCGAGTCCCACATCTGGTTCCTTGCTCGGCAGGGAGCCTGCTTCTCCCTCTGCCTCTGCCTGCCTCTCTGTCTGCCTGTACTCGCACACTCTCTCTTTCTAACAAATAAAAAAAAATTAATAAAGATTTATTTTAGAAAGAGAGAGCACGTGCTCAAGAGTTTGCAAGCAGGGGGACGGCAGAGGGAGAAGGAGAGGAAAATAAGTGGACTCCCTGCTGAGTACAGAACCTGGTAGGGGCCTGGTCCCATGACCCTGAGGTCATGACTGGAGCCGAAATCAAGAGTTGGATGCTTAACTGGCTAAGCCACCCAGGCTCCCCTTTTTAGTCTGATATGGTCCTACTTGTCTATATTTTGGTTTTGTTGCCCTTGCTTTTGGTATTAAGTTTTAAAAATTGCCAAGACTATTGTCCTGAAGCTTATCCCTGTATTTTCTCCTAGTTTTATGTTTTCAGAGCCTATGTGCAATTATTTAATTCATTTTAGTTGACTTTTGAATACAATGTAAGGTGGGGCTCAGTTTCATTGTTTTGCATGTGGCTGTCCAGTTTTTCCAGTACCACTTATTGAAGAGGCTATCCTTTTTCCATTGTATATTTTTGGTGCCTTTGTGATAAATTAATTGACCATATGTGCATAGGTCTATTTCTGAGTCTTTGTTCTGTTGCACTGATATATGTGTCTGTTTTTATCCCAATACCATACTGTTTTGATTACTATAAAGTTGTAATATAATTTGAAATCGTAATGTGATGCCTCCAATTTTGTTTTTCTTTCTCAAGATTGCCATGGCTATTCTGGGCCTTTTGTTGTTCCGTGTAAGCTTTAGGATTGTTTGTTCTAGTTTAATGAAAAATATGATTGGAATTTTGATAGGGATTGCACGAATCTATAGATTGCTTTGGATACTATGTATATTTTAACAGTATTCTTGTAATCCATGAACATGTAATATCTTCTCATTTATTTGTGTTTTCTTCAGTTTCTTTCCTCATTGTCTTATAGTTTTCAGAATTCTTCAATATATATATATTCAGTGTTTCACCTCCTTCATTACATTTATTTCTAGGTATGTTGTTCTTTTTGATCCAACTGTAATTAGTATTTTAAAAATTCTCTTTCTGATAGAAAAGCAAGAGATCTTTGTGTATTAATTTTATATTCTGCAGGTTTGCTGAATCTACTTACTGGTTCTAACAGTTTCTTGGTGGAATCTTTAGGGTTTTCTTTTCTTTTTTTAATTAACATATAATGTATTATTTGCTTCAGGGGTACAGATCTGTGAATCATCAGTCTTACACATTTCGCAGCATTCACCATAGCACATATCCTCTCCAATATCCAAATCCCAGCCACCTTATCCCTCCTCCTCACCCCCCAGCAACCTTCAGTTTGTTTCATGAGATTAAAAGTCTCTAATGGTTTGTCTCCCTCCCAATCCCATCTTGTTTCACTTTTTTCCCTCCCCATCCCCCACTACCCACTGCACTGCCTCTCAAATTCCTCATATCAAAGAGATTGTATGATAATTGTCTTTCACTCATTGACTTATTTCACTTAGCATAATACCCTCTAGTTCTATCCACGTTGTTGCAAATGGCAAGATTTGGGGGGTTTTTAATGGCTGCATAGTATATATATATATCTATATAGATATATCACATCTTCTTTATCCATTCATCTAGGACATCTAGGTTCTTTCTGTAGTTTGGCTATTGTGGACATTGCTGCTGTAAACATTCGGGTGCATGTGCCCCTTCGGATCACTACATTTGTGTCTTTAGGGTAAATCTTAGAGGAAAGATTGCTGAGTTGTAGGATAGCTCTATTTTCAACCTTTTGAGGAAACTCCATACTGTTTTTCTTTAGGGTTTTCTGTATATAGTATTATGTGTTCTGCAAGTATAGTCAATTTTACCTCTTCTTTACCAATTTAGATGACTTTTATTGTCTAATTTCTTCCCTAATTGCTCTGGGTAGGACTTCCAGTACTATGTTGATTGAAAGTGGTGCAAGTTGGCATCCTTGTCTTGTTCCTCATCCTACAGAAAGAACTTTTTTTAAAAAGATTTTAATTTATTTATTTGACAGAGAAAGACATAGGGAGAGAAGGAACACAAGCATGGGAAGTGGGAGAGGGAGAAGCAGACTTCCTGCCAAGCAAGGAGGCAGGTGTGGAGCTCGATCCCAGGACACTGGGATCATGACCTGAGCCGAAGGCAGACGCCTAATGACTGAGCCACCCAGGCACTCCAGAACTTTCACTTTTCCACTACTGAGTATGATGGTTAGCTATGGGGTTATCATATATGGCCTTCATTTTGGTGAGGTGTTTTCCCTCTGTACTCACTTTTTTGAGAGGTTTTATCATAAATGGATGTTGGAGGGGCGCCTGGGTGGCTCAGTGGGTTAAGCCTCTGCCTTCGGCTCAGGTCATGATCTCAGGGTCCTGGGATCAAGCCCTGCATCAGGCTCTCTGCTCAGTGGGGAGCCTGCTTCCCTCCCTCTCTCTGCCTGCCTGTCTGCCTACTTGTGATCTCTCTTTGTCAAATAAACAAATAAAATCTTTAAAAAAAAATAAATGGATGTTGGATTTTGTCAGATGCTTTTTCTGCATCTATTGAGATCATGTCATTTTAACCTTTCATTTTGTTAATGTGGGGTATCACATTGGTTGATTTGTGAATGTTGAACCATCCTTGCACCCCAGGGATAAATCCCAATTCTTTGTGGTGAATGACCCTTTTAATGTATTGTAGGATTTGATTTGCTGATATTTTGTGGAGGATGTTTACATGTGTTCATCGGGGATATTGACCTCTATTTCCTTTTATTGTGGTGTCTTTGTATGGTTTTGTATCAGGGTATTGGTAGCTTCATAGAACATATTTGAGAGCTTTCCTTCATCTTCTATTTTTTGGAATTCTTTGAGGAGAATAGATATTGGCTCTTTAAATGTTTGGTAGAATTAATCTGTAAATCCAACTGGTCCTGAATGTTTGTTTGTTGGGAATATGTTGATTACTGACTCAATTTCATTACTAGTAATTGGTCTGTTCAGATTTTCTATTTCTTTCTGATTCAATTTTGGAGTATTGTATGTGTTGAGGAATTTATCCATTTCTTCTAGGTTATTTGTTGATGTGTAGTTGTTCATAGTAACAGTAACATTTTTTAAATGCTAGAAAATGTTGTCAACCCAAAATTATATTCCCAGCAAAAATATCCTTCAATAATGCAAACAAAAAGATTACTTTTCCACATTAAAATTAAGGTAATTTTTTACTGGAGCTACAGTATAAGAAATGCTAAATGGAGTTTTCAGGCTAAATGGAAATGATACTAAGATGGAAACTCATCTTTTTTTTTTTTAAGATTTTTATTTATTTATTTGACAGACAGAGATCACAAGTAGGCAGAGAGACAGAGAAAGGGGAGGAAGCAGGCTCCTCTCGGAGCAGAGAGCCCGATGCGGGGCTTGATCCCAGGACCCCAAGATCATAACCTGAGCCGAAGGCAGAGGCTTAAACCACTGAGCCACCCAGGCGCCCCTGGAAACTCATCTTTAGGAAGGAATGAAGAGCATTAGCATAGGAATGGTAAATATGTAAATAGAAGACTACTTTCTCCCTTTTAATTTTTAAAAAGTAAGACTGTTTAAGACAAAATTTCAGTTTCTTGTGGGATTTATAAGGTATACAGAAATAATACATATGACATGTGTCTCATAAAGGTGAGTGGGTATGGGTGGTAAATAGACCCACATGATTTTAAGGTTCTGCCTTTTATGTAAAGTGATACAATATAAATGCTAACTTAGGCTGCAGAAGTTAAGGATGCCAATATAAACCCCAGAACAAGCACTAAACAATAATGCAGAGAATGTAGTGAAAAAGTCAGTAGATTATAAGTACTAAAATATTTAAAAGACAAAACCCATCAAACTGAAGGAATTAACAAAAAACAGAGCCTTCAGTGCTTCCAGGAAAGAGTGTGTGAGTCTTCCATGGCCTGGCCCCTTCTAACCTTGCTGGCCTCATCTCTTCAGCCCACTAAGCTTTCTCCATTTTATGCTGTCTCTTCTCTCTGCTCTCTCTTCTGCCAGGGACACCTTTCCCAAAGTCCCATCCCCTAGCTTACTCTTCATTTTTCAGGTCTCAGTAAGGTGACACTTTCTTCAGAAAGCTCTTCTGGGCCAGGTCCTCCCTCTTGTGTCTTCTATTGCACCCCAAACATCCTTCAGCACTTCACTCTCCTGGTCTCTGTGACATCTCTGGCTCAGGGCTTCTGTTTTCCTTACACCAAGCTTCCTGAGGGCGAGGCTGTGGCCTATTCTGCTCACCATTCTGTGCCATTGCTTGGCACAGTGCTCATGGCAAATATTCAGTGAACATTTGTTGAGTGACTACATGAATTAGTAGAGAATTTTAGAATTAGTAGAGATAAATTAATGATTTATCTGCCTAAGAGAGAGCCACTATGCTGGGGAGGTAGTGTTACAAAAATAACAGCCAGGGTTGCTGAGGGAACAAGCCTATCAGAAGCACTGAGGCAGTCCAAGTTGGCATAAAAGATGACCACATCATGTCAATGAATGGAAAAAGTACAGAACTGTATGTGTAGCATGCCGTCAGTTGTGCGATACACGCATAGTCTACTTCTTGAATGAGGTACAAGAAACTTGTAATACTGAACTTCAGGAAGGAAAGAAACTCTTTTCTGTTTGTATAATGCTCATGTTCTGTCCATTTAAAATAAATAGAATTGGGGTGTCTGGATGGCTCAGTGGGTTAAGTGTCTGACTCTTGATTTCAGCTCAGGTTATGATCTCAGGGTTGTGAGAGTGAGCTCTGTATTAGACTCTGACCCATGCGTGGAGTCTGCTTAAAATTCTGTCCCTCTGCCCTTCCCCCAACCATCTAAAAAATTAATTAAATAAATAAATAAAATTCAAAACAAGCATAAGGACTTTATGTGCAGTGCTAGCCATGATGGAGAAAAATTAAAAAAAAAAAACCCTGCACATATGTATTAGGATTCTCTAGAGAAACAACCAGTAGTGTGTATGTGTATAAAAAGATTTATACACATCGGGCTCTCTGCTCGGTGGGGAGCCTGCTTCCTCCCTCTCTCTCTGCTTGCCTCTCTGTCTACTTGTGATCTCTGTCTGTCAAATGAATAAATAAAATCTGAAAAAAAAAATAGCAGCACAACTATCCAGGTCCACCTGTGCAATCAATAAGGATTCAAAGTGTCTGACAGAGAAAGCACAAAAAATAGGGCATCTGCCATGGTAGAAGCCGTTACATGTTAAGAATCCAGCCAAGGTCAGTAAACTCACACTTACCTACTTTCTGAAATATTAAAGAAGAAATCATGACAGTGGAAGGAAATTTATGGGTACTATTAGAAAAACAAATCTGCCTTTGTCACTTTCTCCCTCCAAATCCTTCAGTGACCCCCAGCTGCCTTGAGTATTCCCTCAGTAGAGCATAGGAGTGATATAAGATTTGGCCCCTGCCAGCCTTTCCATGCTCATCCCTCCCTCCCTCACAGCCATGTAAAACCACCTGTAGTCCTTCAACTAGCCCAGCTCTGTCATACCCAGAGCTGTTCTAAGCGCTGCTCCTACTACCCTGAGTTTTCTTTTTCATTTTTTTTTTAAGATTTTATTTATTTATATGACAGGCAGAGATCACAAGTAGGCAGAGAGGCAGGCAGAGAGAGGCAGAAGCAGGCTCCCTGGTGAGCAGGGAGCCCAATGCGGGGCTCCATCCCAGGGTACTGGGATCATGATCTGAGCTGAAGGCAGAGGCTTTAACTCACTGAGCCACCCAGGCACCCCCTGAATTTTCTTTTCTTCTCTTTTCCACCTAGACAATTCCTACTCATTACTTAAGTCTTAGTCATTAAGTTTTTTAGTGAGGTTCTTAATCTTTTTTTTTTTTTAGGAGTTATTTATTTCAGACAAAGAGTGTATGAGGGAGCCCTGGGATCATGACTTGAGCCGAAGGCAGACCCTTGACAACTGACCCACCCAGGAGCCCTGAAATTTCTTAATCTTTTAAAAAAATCTATCCTTAAAGTATGGTATGTGTGTCTTCGTTTCATACCAACCTTCCCTGGAGATTCTGATTATAGCTGTTTAAGAATTGCTGATATACAGAATCTATCCTCTACATTTGAATATCTCTACCATCTGGAGTGATTCTGTATTTACTCTCTGTAGTTTGCATCATCAGAACAATACTCTTTCACTTCCTCATATGTAAAGTAATGTTATAATATTGAACATATTTTTTTTTTTAGCCTTTGTCCTTCAATGCAAAGATCCCCCATCAGCTTCTGTACTCCTTCTTCCTACCCACCCCAAAACGGAAATTACTGTTCTATGGGAAATTTTTCAAGATGCCAGCCTAGGCTAGGTGACACTTCTCTGTTCACAAAGTATCTTATACATACACCTTTGTTTTGTTTTAAAGATTTATTTATTTAGTATTTATTTGAGACAGAGAGAGTGAGCACAAGCAGGGGGAGTGGGAGAGGGAGAAGCAGACTCCCCACTGAACAGGGAGCCCAATGTGGGACTCGATCCCAGAGCCCCGGGATCATCAGGCGCCCCTGTATACACCTTTATATTAACCCTTTCACATTGTTTTGAATGTGTTGACGTAATTACTAATTTTCCACCGAGTTCTTGTTTTTAAAGGGAATAAACATGTTAGGTTTCCACAAAGTTTCAGGACCTGTCTTAGTTGAGTGAGTAGTATTGCCATCCTTGGGAGGAAAAAGAGGACAAAGACCTATGTAATTTTTCAGGTAAGGTTCCAACTAGTAAGTGATAAAGCTGTGATTCTAGGTACAGTTTGCCTGATATCAAGAGTCTCTGCTCCTTCACCAAAATGCATTCCTGCCTGAAGGGAGAGCTGTGTCTGAGCTCTGTAACTGTGTGCTCAGCATCACACCTGGAACAAGTAGGCCTGTAATATTTGGGGATGAATAAATGAACCAAAGACATCAAGAAAAGTAATAAAAATCTGAATAGATATCACTGAACAATTAAGTGATGGACAAGGAACAACAACCTGGAAACCTAAATCTCAGGGCTTTTATACCCAAAGGTACAAAACAAACCCACACTATATGGAGAGGCCACAGTAAAACACTCCAGCTGACAGACACCACAGAGCCCAGCCTCAAGTCATCCCAGCCGGGCACCAGACATAGGAGTGAAGAAACTCCCAGATGATCCATCTTTTAGCTGTATGAGTCTTGTCTTGATGAGGCACCAGACATGTGGAGAAGAAAGAAGCCCATTCTACTGTGCTCTCCCTGAATTACTGACCCACAGAATCCATAGCATAATAAAACGATTGTAGTTTTACTCCATCAGGTTTGGGGTGATTTGTCAGGTAGCAGTAGAATACTCAGAAAAAATATCCTTTCATTCCTTTTCAAGATTCCTCTTTGTTCTGTGTTTAAATTTTACAAAGGTAGACTTTTTTTTTTTTTTTAAGATTTTACTTATTTGAACAAATCAAAACCACAATGACATACCACCTCACACCAGTCAGAATGACTAAAATTAACAAGTCAGAAAACAACAGATGCTGGCGAGGATGTGGAGAAAGGGGAACCCTCCTACACTGTTGGTGGGAATGCAAGCTGGTGCAGCCACTCTGGAAAACAGTATGGAGTTTCCTCAAAAAGTTGAAACTGGAGCTACCCTATGACCCAGCAATCGCACTACTGGTTATTTACCCTAAAGATACAAATGTAATTATCCGAAGGGGCACGTGCACCTGAATGTTCATAGCAGCAATGTCCACAGTAGCCAAACCACGGAAAGAACCTAGATGTCCATTGACAAATGCTAGATAAAGAAGATAAATATGTGTATATATATGTGTGTGTATATATTTATATACATACATACACAATGGAATACTATGCAGCCATCAAAAGAAATGAAACCTTGCCATTTGCAAAGATGTGGATGGAACTAAAGGGTATTATGTGAAGCAAAATGAGTCAGTCAGAGAAAGACAAATATCATTATGATCTCACTGGTAAAAGGAATTTGAGAAACAAGACAGAGGATCAAAGTGGAAGGGAGAGAAAAATGAAACAAGACGAAACCAGAGAGGGAGACAAACCGTAAGAGACTCTTAATCTCAGGAAATGAATTGAGGGTTGCTGGAGTGGAGGAGGTTGGAAGGGCTAGGGTGGCTGGGTGATGGACACTGGGGAGAGTATGTGCTATGGTGAGTGCTGTGAATTGTGTAAGACTGATGAATCACAGACCTGTACCCCTGAAACAAATAATACATTATATGCTAATAAAAAATAAAATAAATAAAAATAAGATTTTACTTATGTAAGAGAGACAGAGAGCATGAGCAGGGGGAGGGGCTGATGGAAAGGGAGAAGCACACTCTCTGCTGAGCGGGAGCCCAAAGCGGACTCGGTCCCGGGACCCTGGGTTCATGACCTGAGCTGAAAGCAGATACTTAACCAGTGAAGCCACCCTCAAAGGTAGAATTTTGTGAGTTGCAAATAGAAGATGAGAACTAACTTTTAGAGACCCAGTGATAGAAGGGACTTTAAGACCAGTCCCTGAGATGTTGGATAAGAGGAAATTGAAGAGAACTGAGGTTTTGCTTAGCAAGGTTGACTTTTCTCTTTGAAGGCAGAAACAAACCATGGCATGATCTACAAAATCACCCACACTCAGAATTTCCATCATATCCCTGAACTGTAAAGATCATAGTAAGAACTAGGGCGACTGGGTGGCGCAGTCATTTGAGCATCTGAGTCTTGGTTTTGGCTCAGGTCATGATCTCAGAGTCATGGGATTGAGCCCCACATGGAGCTCAGTGAGGAGTCTGCCAAAGTTTTTCTCTCCCTCTGCCCCTCCCCATGCTTGCCCATGAGTGTTTTTTCTCTCTCTCTCTCTCTCTCTCTCTCTGTCTTTGAAATAAATAAATGAATCTTCAAAATAAAATTTTAAAAAAAGATCACAGTAAGAACTGTGGAAAGCAAAAAGCACATATATGGAGGATAAAAATAAAGATACAAAGACTCAAAAGACCTCAGTGAATTTAAATGTTAATAAAAGGAGAATTTTAATATTGTAGATACAATCCAGCTTAGGGCACAATCCATTGGTAGGTCATGAAATCAAGTTAATAGCTCTTAACCAGCTCTTTACTTTTAAATGAAATATAATACACTAGAATATAATGGAGTAGAAAACACCAGAGTTTCATCAAGGATGTTTAGCAAAAACTGCATATTGCACCAATTGCAATGAAGGGGGATAGAGAGAGGAATGTGAGGAATACATGAGCTGGTTAGGACTCGGTCATTTGATCTTTTGTTACTTGGTATATGATGATCAATTTGGATATCATAATGGAAGGATTAATATTCTACAATTGCAGCTAAGGTTGAAGGAAAGTTTAGTATAATTTTATGTGCTGTTGGCAAAGTTATTGATACTTTATAATGGATTTTAGAACTTTGTGTTTTTCAGAGAAGGCATTATTATCAATGCAACATATTTTGAGTTTGTAACATTTTAACTGAACTTGTAAAAAATGCTTTAAAATTATTTAAGAGTGAAAATGATGAAGTGAAAAATAGAGGCAAGCTCAAGTAACTGATAGACATATGATTAATGGACCAGCTTTATGTACAGTGCTCTTAAGAACTGTACTAGTTTGGGGTGCCTGAGGTGGCTCAGTGGGTTAAGGGTTGGATTCTTGGTTTCAGCTCCAGTCATGATCTCAGGGTCATAAGATAAAGCCCTGGGTTGGGCTCTGCACTGGGCATGGAATCTGCTTAAGATTCTCTCTCCCTTTCCCTCCCCCCAAACCCAAAACAAACAACAACAACAACAAAACACTGCAGTAGTTTTTCTGTGGCTCACTCACATCATCAAAGTTGGAGGCTTAGAGTTAGTGAGAGACCAACATGTGTTCCAGTGAGAGATAGTTAGGGCCCAGCTTGCTCTTGCTCTCCCCTTCAGCCTCCTTGACTTCAAGCCCAATGCCCAATGCAGGTGCAACTGACTTACATAGACTGCTTACCCAACTAGCTCTCCCAAGTATGTTGGCTCTAAGTCATATAATCCTTTATATCACCCCAATATGTTCTGCTTTCCTGAATGAACCCTAGCTAATAGCTCTCCTCTACTTTTTTTCTTTTTTCCTAGTAATTCATTTATCTGGCAGAGTTTCCCATAGTCTGGATTTGGGATTTTGTTTGCTGATTGAGTCCCTATAGTGTTGCTTACCACGTTCAATTTATTCCTCTGTTCAATTTATTTCCTTTAGTTGGTAGTTAGATCTGGAGGCTTCATCTGATTGAGGTTCAGTTTCCGGGGTGGGGGACAAGATGTAAATAGCAGGTGTATATTTCTACTGGGAGGTATATAATGTCTGGTTGTCTTTCTTTTTTAAATTTATTGTTATTTTATTTTAAGTAGGCTTCATGCACAGCATGGAGCCCAATGCAGGGCTTGAACTCATGACCCTGAGATCAAGCAAGACCTGAGCTGAGATCAAGAGTTGGATGCTTAACAACTGAGCCACCCAAGTGCCCCTGGTTGTCTTTCTTTATGTGATGCTAGCAATCACTGGTGATCAATAGCAAGACCCACAGTTTCATTATTGTTTGCAAAATGGCAATGTTATATCATTCTTCATTTATTATCTGGAATATTTATATGAAGAGAAACTTCAACTATTTGTTTACTCTCTGGTACAGTTTGTATAAGAAAAATCTTTTGACAGGATTTCAAAAGAATGATTTGGCTCCTAACATCTTCCAAAGGTGACTAATAAGTTTTGTTGTTGTTTGTTTAAGGACCATTATGAATTCATGAACATATTTGAAGTATTTCAAATGATTCCACTTAATTATTTTTTTAAGTAAGCTGCACATCCAGTGTGGGGCTTGAACTCACAATCCCGAGATTAAGAGTCACATGCTCTACTCACTGAGCCATCCACGTACCCCACCCCATTTATTATTCTTATGGACATTTTTTTGGCCACCAAGCAATTGTCCCATTTTGGGGCAGTGGATGCGTCTTAAAATTGGGTTTTGGGTCATTTTAACAAACCCTTACTGAGCTTCAATGGGGCTTTCTTGCTTTCTGACATATTTCAGGCTCAATTTACATATCCTTGTCGCAGGTATGGAACCAATCATTTCTCCAAAGAGCTCTGGTTTCTTTAAGTGTGAAATAGATTTTGGATACCAGTCTCAGTAGGGTGCTCACTGGTCCTTAATTGGGCCTTGTTTTTATCTTTTCAATGGATATAGCTAGGATATACTTATTTTAAATGATTAAACACGTCATGAGTTTATAGTGAAACTTCTAATTCAAATTCAGGACCATAGGGTTTTGACTTAACCTCATCTATCTTAATCTAGTTCTCCTTTTTTTCTCACACTGGAAAACCAACATATGGGGCTCCTGGGTGGCTCAGTGGGTTGCGTCTCTCCCTTCGGCTCAGGTCATGATCTCAGGGTCCTGGAATCGAGCCCCGTGTCAGACTCTCTGCTCAGCAGGGATTCTGCTTCCCTCTCTCTCTGCCTGCCTCTCTGCCTACTTGTGATCTCTCTCTCTGTCAAATAAGTAAAATCTTTAAAAAAAAAGAAAGAAAACCAACATAATCACTTTTTTTGCTGTATCCCACGTGCATACACAATAGTCTTAGAATAACTACTGACACTAACACACACATTATGATTACTGAAAACAGTTTAAGATTTTTTTCAGTTTTTTGTCTTTAAGGTATATCCTACTAAGAATACACAAATTACAGAGTTTTTAAACTTTTTTTATTTTTTATTTTTTTAAAAGAGTTTATTTATTTATCTGACAGACAGAGATCACAAGTAGGCAGAGAGAGAGAGGAGGAAGCAGGCTGTCCGCAGAGCAGAGAGCCCGATGCGGGGCTCGATCCCACGACCCTGGGATTATGACCTGAGCCGAAGGCAGAGGCTTTAACCCACTGAGCCACCCAGGCACCCCTATACTCTGTTTTTAAACAAAGTTTTAAACTCCTTTGAAATAATTCATATTTGTGTGTATTCTGCCAATTCAATATAGAGTTAGATTCACTTATTTTGCTTTTGATTTTTAGGGACTGCCTTTTAAAAATCACATATTTTATAACTATGTAAAATGTTTACATGATTTCATTGTCAAATGCTTCAAACAAGATATGTCCTTTTTTTTTTGGAAGGGAGGGGCAGAAAGAAAGGGAGAGAGAAAATCTCAAGCAGACTCCCCACTGAATGGGGTACCCAGTGCAGGGCTTGATCCCTTGTCCCTGAGATCATGACCTGAGGTCAAGATCAAGATCAGACACTTAATCAAGAGTCAGACACTTAACTGACTGAGCCACCAAGGCGCCCCCCCAAACAAAATATATTCAGAAAGCTTTAGTTTCTGTCCCTTTATTCTTTAGCCTTTCCTTCCCTGTAGCATAACATGCATACTTGTTTTGGTTGCTTTTTTCATTTACTGATATGTCCAGAGTATCACTCCATAGTGATACACAAATGTAGTTCTCATTTATTTTTACATGTGCATGGTATTCCATTATATATATTATCATATATAGTTTATCCCACCACTTCTCCCTAAATGGATATTTGGGCTATTTCCTTTGTTATTACAAATAACCTGACCCTGAATAAATATTTTATTCAGGGGCACCTGGCTGTCTCAGTCAGGGGAGCACACAACTCTTGATCTCAGGGTCATGAACATAAGCCCTACATTGGATGTCGAGATTCCTTAAAATAAATAAATAAATTTTAAATTAAAAATAAAAATAGGGGCGCCTGGGTGGCTCAGTCGTTAAGCATCTGCCTTCTTCGTTAAGCATCTGCCTTCGGCTCAGGGTCCTGGGATCGAGCCCCGCATCGGGCTCCCTGCTCAGTTGGAAGCCTGCTTCTGACTTTCCCACTCCTCCTGCCTGTGTTCCCTCTCTCACTGTGTCTCTCCCTATCAAATAAATAAAATATTAAAAAAATAAAATAAAAATAAATAAGAATATTTTATTCATGTATTGGAACTATGCATAGCCAGTTTGTTGGTTGTCTTTAGGGAAAGTACGAGGCAGGTTGCATAAACCTAGAAGTGAGATTCACGTTTTTCAAATTGTCATCTTTCCCAATTTTTGTTTTTTATTTTTATTTGGTGCTTCTCTATATTGTATTTAAATAGTAATAATACTTAACACACATTTTGTAATTTTTTCTTTATTATACTTAGCAAAAATATGTATTCATTTGTGAAATTTTTGTTTCTTATGTATATTTCTTGTTTTTCTTTTTTTTTTATTTAAACTTTTTTTATTTAAACATATAATGTAACCCCACCACCCTCTCCCAACCCCTCCCCCCCC
>RCUC01112478.1:0-70174 GCA_003697995.1 Taxidea taxus jeffersonii | reverse complement strand
AACTATTGAGAGATATGGATTTAGTGCCATTGTATTGCCTGTAAGGTGATTGTTACTGTATATTGTCTCTGTTCCTTTCTGATAATACTTTTAGGGTCTCTCTTTGCTTAGAGGACCCCTTTCAATATTTCCTGTAGAGCTGGTTTGGTGTTTACAAACTCTTTCAGTTTTTGTTTGTCCTGGAAGCTTTTTATCTCTCCTTCTATTTTCAATGATAACCTAGCTGGATAAAGTATTCTTGGCTGCATGTTTTTCTCGTTTAGTGCTCTGAATATATCATGCCAGTTCTTTCTGGCCTGCCAGGTCTCTGTGGATAAGTCTGCTGCCAATCTAATATTTTTACCATTGTATGTTACAGACTTCTTGTCCCGTGCTGCTTTCAGGATTTTCTCTTTGTCGCTAAGACTTGTAAATTTTACTATTAGATGGCGGGGTGTGGGTCGGTTCCTACTGATTTTGAGAGGTGTTCTCTGCGCCTCCTGGATTTTGATGCTTGTTCCCCTTGCTATATTAGGGAAATTCTCTACAATAATCCTCTCCAGTATACCTTCTGCTCCTATTTCTCTTTCTTCTTCTTCTGGAATCCCAATTATTCTAATGTTGTTTCGTCTTATGGCATCACTTATCTCTCGAATTCTCCCCTCGTGGTCCAGTAGTTGATTGTCTCTCTTTTGGTCAGCTTCTTTATTCCCTGCCATTTGGTCTTCTATATCACTAATTCTGTCTTCTGCCTCATTTATCCTAGCAGTAAGAGCCTCCATTTTTGATTGCACCTCATTAATAGCTTTTTTGATTTCAACTTGATTAGACTTTAGTTCTTTTATTTCTCCAGAAAGGGCTTTTATTTCTCCTGACAGGGTTTCTCTAATATCTTCCATGCCTTTTTCGAGCCTGGCTAGAACCTTGAGAATCGTCATCCTGAATTCCAGATCTGACATATTACCAATGTCCGTATTGATTAGGTCCCTAGCCTTCGGTCCTGCCTCCTGTTCTTTTTTTTGTGGTGAGTTTTTCCGCCTTGTCATTTTGTCCAGATAAGAATCCGCTGTTCTCCTTGTTAAGTGAACTTGGTCTTGGCTGGATTTCTTTGATCTTCTGGGGGAGGGGCCTGTTGTAGTGATTCTCAGGTGTCTTTGCCCCAGGCGGAGTTGCACCGCCCTTACCAGGGGCCAGGCGAAGTCATCCTCTCGGGTTCGCTTTCGGGGGCTTTTGTTCCCTTAACGCTTTCCGTAGAGTCCGGAGGACGGGAATGACAATGGCAGCCTCCCAATCTCCGGTTCAGAGGAGCCGAGAGCCAGGGGCCCCAGTCTTCAGTGCGCCTTCAGAGAAAAGCGTTTACTCCCTCCAGTCTCCCTCGCCCACGTTTGCGCCGGAGAGTGCGCGCGCGCGCCTGCCCGCAGACACCGCAGGCCCGCAGACCACGCGCGCCTGCAGACCGCGCTCAGAGAAAATCGTGCGTCATCAGTCCCGTCTCACTGGCTTCTGGGAGTGCTCCGAGCTCACCCAGCCTGTGATCAAGCGTCTCTGTCTCTGGCAGAGTCCCACCTGGAGTCTCCGGAGCCCGTAGATCCCTGAGCTCTCCCGGGTCGGAGTCTCCCGGATCTTGTGGGGACCCCTCGCACAGAGCACCAGCCAGTGCCACAGAGCACCGGTCCGTGTCACAGAGCACCGGCCCGTGTCACAGACCACTAGGAAATCTCGGCTCTGTCTCCGCAGCCGACTTCCCCGCTCTAATACCCGTGAGCTCTGCGACACTCAGACACCCCCGATCCTTCTGTGACCCCGGGGGACCTGAGTCCACGCTGTCCCCGTGAGGTCTTCACCCCAGTTTAGCCTCTGGAGCGATGTCCCTCCGTGGAGCCGACTTTTAAAAGTTCTGATTTTGTGCTCCGCCGCTTGCCGGGAGCCGGCCCCTCCCCCTGGGGTCTATCTTCCCGTCGCGTTGGATTCACTTCTCCGCTGGTCCTACCTTTCAGAAAGTGGTCGATTTTCTGTTCCTAGAATTGTTGTTTTTCTTCTCTTCGATCTCCTGTTGGATTTGTAGGTGTTCAGAATGGTTTGATAGGCGATCTGGCTGATCTCCTGCTGCCTGATGTCGTCTCAGCTGCTACTGCTCCGCCATCTTGACTCCTCCCCCCAAGAGCAAATTTTTTTAGCTTAGTGAAACCCAATTTGTGAATTTTCTGTAGGGTTCATTCTTTGTATAACTCAAAATTTTGATATCCCAAGATCTTCTAGAAGATCTTTAACTTCTATATTCAGGTATATGATACATGTTTATTTTTTATTTGATACATTAAATTTTATATATACTGTGAAGTAAGAGTTGAAGTTTATATTTTTTCCACTTTCATATCAAGTTGTTTCAGCAACATTTGCAGAATGCAAATGCAAGCTACAGACAGAAAGAAAATTTATTAATAATCTCTACAAAAGAATTTATGTCTGGAATGTATAAAGAACTCTTACAACACAATAAAAAGAAAAACTAATAAAAATGTGCAAATGATGTGAACAGACACTTCACAAAGGCTGATATGTGAATGGCTGGTAAGTACATGAACATATGGTAAAATAATTAGTCATCGGGAAGGACAAAGTAAAACACTATACACCTACTAGAATGGATAAAATAAGAAATAAAGACTAATACCAAATGTTGGCTAGGATGTTCATCAGTGGGAACACTCATATTTGCTAGTGGGAATGTAAATGTAACAACTATTTTTGCAAACAATTTAATACTCTCCTTTAAAGCTAGACTTGAACTTACGCTCTGAGCCAGCAAATTTACTCTTAGATATATACCCAGTAAGAAATAAAAATTGGTGCCCTCACAAAGGGCTGGCACACAAACATTAACAGCAACTGTGTGCATTGGAGTCCCAAACTGAAAGCAATGCAAATGTTAACCAGCTGGTGAATAGAAAAACAAATTGAAATATATCCATACAATGGAAGGCTAGCAGCACTAGCTAGTGGAAAAGACTATCCTTTTCTCCCATTGACTCACCATGGCACTTTTGTCAAAAATTGATTACCAGGGTTGGATGAGTAGGAGACCTTAGCCGTGTCTGGTACCAGGAATTCAACTAGATAGCTATCAAATCATTCTGAACACATGCAAAATCCCAGCAATCTAGAAAAAGAATAGTTGCAACTCTGCAAATAGAAAACCAACCACTTTCTGCAAGAATGAGAAGACAGAAAAACTCACTTCAAAAAAGAGAACAAGAGGCAGTACTAACTGCCAAGAATCTAATCAGTATGGACATAAGATGTCAGAACTAGAGATCAGAATAATGAGTATAAAGATAGTAGCTGGGCTTGCAAAAAGCATAGAAGATACTAAAGAATCCCTTTCTGGAGAAGTAAAAGAACTAAAATCTAATCAAGTTGAAATAAAAAAAGGCTATTAATAAGATGCAATAAAAAATGGAGGCTCTAACTCTGGATAAATAAGGCAGAAGAGAGAATTAGTGATATAGAAGAAAAAATGATGGAGAATAAAGCAGCTGAAAAAAAGAGAGATAAACAACTACTGGACCACAAGGGAGGAATTGAAGAGGTAAGTGATACGATAAAGCAAAAACAATATTAGAGGGGTGCTTGGGTGGCTCAGTGGGTTAAGTGTCTGCCTTTGGCTCAGGTCATGATCCCAGGGTTCTGGGGTCAATCTCCATATCGGACTCTGCTCAGTGGGGAGCCTGCTTCCCCTCTCTCTACCTTTCTGCCTACTTATGATCTCTCTCTGTCAAATAAATAAATAAAATCTTAAAAAAATAATATTAGAATAATTGGGATCCCAGAAGAAGAGGAAAGAGAGAGGGGGGGAAGAAGGTATATTGGAGTAATTATAGCAGAGAACTTACCTGATCCTTGGAAGGAAACAGGCATCCAAGTTCAGGAGACACAGAGAACCAACCCTCAAAATCAATAAAAATAAGTCAATACCCCAACATATAATAGTGAAACTTGCAAATCTCAGAAACAAAAAGAAAATCCTGAGAGCAGCTGTGGACAAGAGGTTTATAACCTACAAAGATAGAAAAATTGGACAAGCAGCAGACCTATCCACAGAGACCTGGCAGGCCAGAAGGGACTGACATGATATATTCATGGTGCTAAATGAGAAAAGTATGCAGCCAAGAATACTTTATCCAGCAAGGATGTCATTCAAAATAGAATGAGAGATAAAAAGCTTCCAGGACAATCAGAAATGAAAAGAGTTTGTGATCACCAAACCAGCCCTATAAGAAATATTAAAAGGGATCCTTTAAGCAAAGAGAGAACCCAAAAGTAACATAGACCAGAGAGGAACAGAGACAATACAGGGAAACAGTGACTTTATAGGTAATGCAATGACACTAAATTCATATTTTTCAATAGTTACTCTGAATGTAAATTGGCTAAATACTCCAATCAAAAGACACAGGACATCAGAATGGGTAAAAAAGCAAGACCCATCAAAATATTGTCTGCAAGAGACTCATTTTAGATCCAATGACACCTCCAGATTTAAAGTGAGGGGGTCGGGGCACCTGGGTGGTTTAGTGGGTTAAAGCCTCTGCCTTCGGCTCAGGTCATGATCTCAGGGTCCTGGGATCGAGCCCCGCATCGAGCTCTCTGCTGGGCAGGGACCCTGCTTCCTCCTCCCTCTCTGTCTGCCTCTCTGCCTACTTGTGATTTCTGTCTGTCAAATAAATAAATAAAATCTTAAAAAAATAAAAAAAAATAAAAAATAAAGTGAGGGGGTGGAAGACCATATATCATGATAATGAACATCAAAAAAAAAAGCTGGTTGGCAATCCTTATATCAGACAAATTGAATTTTAAACCACAGACTGTAATAAAAGATGAGGAAGGACAGTATATCATAATTAAAGTGTCTATCCAACAAAAAGTTCTAACAATTGTAAATATTTATGCCCCTAACATGGGAGCAAACAATTACATAAACCAATTAAGAACAAAGTTAAAGAAACACATCAATTAAAAATACAATAATAGTAGAAGACTTTAACACCCCATTCACAGCAATGGATAGATCGTCTAAGCAGATCAGCAAGGGCTTTAAATGACACATTGGATCAGACGGACTCCAGATATATCCAGAACATTATACCCTAAAACAACAGAATACTATATTCAGAACATTCCACCCTAAAGCAACAGAATACACATTCTTCTGTAGTGCACATGGAATATTCCCCAGAATAGATCATATCCTGGGTCACAAAGCAGGTCTCAACCTGTACCAAAAGACTGGGATCATGTCTTGTGTATTTTCAGACCACAATGCTCTGAAGCTAGAATTCAGTCACAGGAGGAAAGTTGGAAATAACTCAAACACATGGAGGCTAAAGAGCATCCTACTAAAGAATGAATGGGTCAACCAGGAAATTAAAGAAGAATTGAAAAAAATCATGGAAACAAATGAAAATGAAAACATAACTCTCAAAACCTTTGGGATGCAGCAAAGGCAGTCCTAAGAGAGAAGTATCTAGCAATACAAGCCTTTCTTAAGACACAAGAAAGTTCTCAAAATCACAACCTAACCCTACACCTAAAGGAGCTAAGAAAAGAACAGCAAATAAAGCCTAAACCCTGCAGGAGAAGAGAAATAATAAAGATCAGAGCAGAAATCAATGAAATAGAAACCAAAAGAACAGTAGAATGGATCAACAAAACTAGGAGCGGTCCTTTGAAAGAATTAATAAGATTGATAACCCCCTGGCCAGACTTATCAAAAAAGAAAAGAGAAAGGACCCAAATTAATTAAATCATGAATGAAAGAGGAGAGGTCACAACCAACATCAAAGAAATGCAAACAGTTAAAAGAACATATTATGAAAACTATATTCCAAAATATTAGGCAACCTGGAAGAAATGGATGCATTCCTAGAGACATACAAACTACCAAGACTGAACCAGGAAGAAATAGAAATTGAAGCAGTAATCAAAAATCTCCCAAAAAACAAGACCCCAGGGCCAGATGGCTTCCCAGGGGAATTCTACCAAACATTTAAAGAAGAATTAATACCTATTCTCTGGAAACTGTTCCAAAAAATAGAAATGGAAGGACAACTTCCAAACTCATTTTATGAGGCCAACATTGCATTGATCCCCAAACCAAAGACCCTACCAAAAAGGAGAATTATAGACTAATATCCCTGATAAACATGGATGCAAAAATTCTCGCCAAAATACTAGTCCTCAACAGGATCCAACAGCTCATTAAAAGGATTATTCACTGCGACCAAGTGGGATTTATTCCTGGGCTGCAAAGTTGATTCAACATCCCCAAATCAATCAATGTGATACTCTACATAAATAAAAGAAAAAACAAGAACCATATGATCCTCTCAATAGATGCAGAAAAAAAAATATATGACAAAGTACAACATCCTTTCTTGATCAAAACTCTTCATAGTGTAGAGATAGGTACAATATTAGTATCATGAAAACTCTCTATGAAAAACTTGTGGCAAATATCATTCTCAATGGGAAAAAACTGAAAACGTTCCCCCTAAGGTCAGGAACATGGCAGGGTTGTCCACTATCACCTCTGCTATGTAACATAGTACTAGAAGTCCTAGCCCCAGCAATCAGAAAACAAAAAGAAATAAAAGACACCTGAATCAGCCAAAATGAAGTCAGACTCTTACTCTTTGCAGATGACATCATACTGTATGTGGAAAACCCAAAAGACTTCACCCCAAAACTGCTAGAACTCATATAGTAATTCAGTAATGTGGCAGGATATAAAATAAATGCCCAGAAATCAGTTGCATTTCTATACACTGAAACAGAAGAAGGAGAAATTAAAGAATCAGTCCCATTTACAATTGCATCCAAAACCATAAGATGCCTAGGAATAAACCTAACCAAAGAGGCAAAGAATCTGTACTCAGAAAACTATAATAAACACTCATGAAAGAAACTGAGGAAGACACAAAGAAATAGAAAAATGTTCGATGCTCATGGATTGGAAGAATAAATATTGTTAAAATGTCAATGCTACCCAGAGCAATCTATATATTCAATGCAACCCCTGTCAAAATACCATCAACTTTTTTCACAAAGCTGGAACAAATAACCCTAAAATTTGTATGGAACCAGAAAAGACCCCGAATAGCCAAAGCAATGTGGAAAATTAAAACCAAAGCTGGTAACATCACAATTCTGGACTTCAAGCTCTATTACACAGCTGTAATCATCAAGAAAGTATGGTGTTGGCACAAAAACAGACCCATAGATCAATGGAACAGACTAGAGAACCCAGAAATGGACCCTCAACTCTATGGTCAACTAATCTTTGACAAAGCAGGAATGAATATCCAATGGAATAAAGACAGTCTCTTCAACAAATGGTATTGGGAAAATTGGACAGAAACATGCAGAAGAATGAAACTGGACCACTTTCTTATACCATTCACAAAGATAAACTCAAAATGGATGAAAGACCTAAATGTGAGATAGGAATCCATCAAAATGCTTGAGGAGAACACAGGCAGCAACCTCTTTGACCTCAGCTCTATTATCTTCTTGCTAGACAGGTCTACAATGCAAGAGAAGCAAAAGAAAAAGAACTATTGGGACTTCATCAAGATAAAAAGCTTTTGTACAGAAAAGGAAACAGTCTACTAAACCAAAAGATAACAGAATGGGAGAAGATATTTGTAAATGTCTTATTAGATAAAGGGGTAGTATCCAAAATGTATAAACACTTATCAAACTCAACACCCAAAGAACAAAGAATTCAATTAAGAAATGGGTAGAAGACATGAGAAGACATTTATCCAGAGAAGAAATACAAATGGCCACCAGACACATGAAAAACTGCTCAACATCACTTGTCATCAGGGAAGTACAAATCAAAACCACAATGAGATACTACCACAGACCACTCAGAATGGCTATAATTAACCACTCAGGAAACAACAGATGGTGAGGATGCAGAGAAAGGGGAACCCTTTTACACTCTTTTGGGAATCCAAGCTGGTGCAGGCATTCTGGAAGACAGTATGGCGGTTCCACAAAAGGTTGAAGATAGAGCTACCCTATGACCCAGCAATTGCACTCTTGGGTTATTACCCCAAAGATACAAATGTAGTGATCCCAAGTGGCACCTGTACTCCAAAGTTTATAGCAGCAATGTCCACAATTGTCAAACTATATAAAGAACCCAGATGTCCATCCACAGATGAATGGATAAAAAAGATGTCTTATCTATATACAATGGAATACTACTCAGCCATCAAAAAATGAAATCTTATCATTTGCTGTGAGGTGGATGGAACTAGAGTGTGTTATGCTAAGTGAAATAAGGCAATTAGAGAAAGATAATTATCAAATTGTTTCACTTATATGTGGAATTTGAGAAACAAAACAGGATCATAGGTGAAGAGAGGGAAAAACAAAACAAGAGGAAATCAGAAAGGGAAACATACCATAAGAGACTCAATCTCAGGAAACAAACTGTGGATTGCTGGAGGAGAGAGGGGTGAGGGGATGGGGTAACTGGGTGATGGACATTAAGGAGGGTACATGATCTAATGAGCACTGAGTATTATATAATACTGATGAATCACTGATCTCTACCTCTAAACCCAATAATACATTATATGTTAAATTGAATTTAAATGATAAATTCATAAGAAAATTATCATATTATGTGTGGGTTCATTTTTGGAGTCTCTATTCCTTTCAATTTATTTATATACTCAATTTGTTTCCAGTCTTAAGGAGAAAGTGTTCAGTATTTCATTAATGATATTAGGTGTTAGCTTTCCATAGATGATGATATATAAAAATTAACTCAAAATGGATAATAGATTCCACTAGTGGATTAATGGTGGCCCTAGATTCTTTCTTTTTTTTTTGCATATAGTTCATTTTTCCAGCACCATTTATTGAAAAGACTATCTCTTTCATTTTGTTCCATTGATCTTTATAATAATTCAGATCGTGGAGCACCTGGGTGGCTCAGTTGGTTAAGCATCTACCTTTGGCTCAGGTCATGAGCCTAGCATTCTGTGATAGTGCCCGGCATCAGGCTTCCTGCTAAGAGGGAGTCTTCTTCTCCTGCCCCTCATACTGTTCATGCTCTCTCTCTCTCACTCTCTCTCTTCAAAAAAATAAATAAAATCTTTTAAAAAATTCAGATCTATATTTGCACAAATGCTTCTCTATACCGATGACCAGCCCTATAATCAGTGTAAATGCACCAACTTCGTTCTTTTTAAAAAAATTTTAGCAACTGCAGGTTCTTTCATTTTTCATGTGAATTTCATAAATAACTTGTCAATTTTTTTCAAAATGCCTTCTGGAATTTCAGCTGAGATTTATTGAATCTACGGACCGATTAGGAAAGAATGGACATCCTAACATTTAGTCTTCCAAACCATGAACCTGTTATACAGCTTCTTTTAGTTAGATTTTCTTTAATTTCTCTTAGCTGTGTTTTGTGGGGTTTAGTAAACAGGTTTTGAACATATATTGTTAAATTTATCCAAAAGTAGTTCATATTCTTGATGCCTTTCTAAGTAATATTTGCACTTTAATTTCTTTTTTTTAAAGATTTTATTTATTTGACAGACAGAGATCACAAGTTAGCAGAGAGGCAGGCAGAGAGAGAGGAGGAATCAGGCTCCCCGCTGAGTAGAGAGCCTGGTGCGGGGCTGGATCCCAGAACCCTGGGATCATGACCTGAGGCGCCCTGCACTTTAATTTCTAATTTTCTTTTGCTACTATATAGAAATACAATTTATTTACATATATGGACCTTGCATTTTCCAACTTTGCTATACTTGCTTATTTGTTCGGGAAACTTTGTTGTGTTAGATTCCTTACAGTTTTCTACACATATGATCATGTTACCTATGAATGAAGACTATTTTCTATCGTCTTACCAATCTGTATGCCAATTTTTTTGCTTTAATGCACCATTTTAGGGGAAACCATTCAATCCTTTTGAGTATGCTATTAGCTGTGAGATTCACTAGGTGTTCTTTATCAGATTATATTTCCTTTACTTTCCATTTCTTTCCATTCCATTTCCAGTTTGCTGCGAGTTTTTGACATGGATAGTTGTTAACTTTTGTCAAAGGTTTTTTTGCACCTGTTGAAATGATCATTTTTACCTTTTTAAATTTAAATACAATTAATTAACATATAGTATATTATTAGTTTCAGAGGTAGGGTTTAGTGACTCATCAGTTGCATATAACACCCAGTACTCATTACTTCAAGTGCCCTCCTTAATATCCATCACCCAGTTACCCCATCCCTCCACCCACTTCCCCCTCCAGCAACCCTCTTTGTTTCCTAGAGTTGAGTCTCTTATGGTTTTTCTCCCTCTCTGATTTCTTCTTATTTTACTTTTCCCTCCCTTCCCCTATGATCCCCAGTTTTCTTTCTTAAATTCCACATATGAGTGAGATCATATGATAATTGTCTTTCTCTGATTGACTTACTTCACTTAGCAAAATACCCTCAAGCTCCATGTACATCATTGCAAATGGCAAGATCTCTTTTGTGCTGGCTGAGTAATAGTCCACTGTGTGTGTGTGTGCCCATGTGTGCACACGCGGGCGCGCACCACATCTTTATCTGTTCATCTGTCGATGGCATTTTTGCCTGTTAACATGGAAGATTTTATCAGTTAATCAAATACAAAATACCTTAAATTCTTTTTTTAAGGATTTTATTTATTCATTTGACAGAGAGAGAGAGATCACAGGTAGGCAGAGAGGCAGGCAGAGAGAGAAGGGAAGCAGGCTCCCTGCTGAGCAGAGGGCCCGATGTGGGGCTCAATCCCAGGACCCTGAGATCATGACCTGAGCTGAAGGCAGAGGCTTAACCCGCTCAGCCACCCAGGCTCCCCAAAACACCTTAAATTCTTGAAAAAAATCCTACCTGATCATAATGTGAATTTTTTTTTTTGAAAGTCAAGCAACAAGCACCGAGAATCAAACTGGCCAGCCAGGGCCGTCTCTTACAAAGAGGTGACCCCTCTCTGCCTTACAGACTAACTTTTATAGAGCAAAGGCCATGTGGTTGGGCCTGGCCATACACAGGTGGCCAGTGAGATTGTAACACACAGAGAAACCTGCACACTCATGCTAGGTCACACACAGGTGGCCAATTGAATTACAATTTACCCCATAGTAGCTATTTGAACTAGCCTTTAGCCTTGGTCAGAACTGGCACCCAAAAGGCAGGGCCCACACTCCTTGGTAGCTAGGGAGACAGTATGCACACCCCACTGATTGGATGTCTCCACCTGGCCTGACTCATCCCTGCATCCTGGCTCTGTTATCTCTACCTGACCTGACCCACCCTTGTATTGGGGCTCTGTTACCTGGGACTGGTTTCCCCGACTTGCTTTTAAGTAAGCGCCCTGGGGGAGGGGCAGGGTCAGTTTAAGTTTTACTGCATAAACAACAAAATGGCTGTCCAACTGAAATGGAGCCGTTTTGACTAAATAGGCCCTTACATTCCCCCCTTTTCTTTGGAGATTAGTCAAATCCTTGACTTTTCTAGTCTCCTTTTATGGCTGTCAGACTGTTTTTAATGACGCCAGTGTGATTTACCCAGAAACAGCATTCCCCTCCTAGGGCTACGCAGAGCCCCCCTCTTTCTAGAAATAGTATGTCAAGCCCTAATTGTCTATATTGCGGGATTACCTTTACTGAAATTTTGTTAAGGTTTTTGTGTCTATGTTCATAAGAGATATTTGTCTTGTTTTCTTTGCCTGCAGTGTCTTTCTATGGTTTTCACAGTCAGGTAATGTTGTCCTCATAGAATTAGTTAGAGAATGGCTCCTCCGTTTTTTATTTTCTGTAAGAGCTTATATTGAATTGGCTTGGTTTCTTCCTTAAATGGTTGGTAGTATTCATCAGTGTAGCCATATGAGCCTACAACTTTCTTTGTAATCAGATTTAGTTTCCAGATATTTGGGGATTTTCTAGATATCTTTTTCTTATTGATTTTTTTGTGCAGTCCTGTGTGGTCACAAAGCACGTGGTCTGTGATATTATTCTTTAAAATATATTGAGTCTTGTTTACAGTCTATCTAGTTTAATGTTGCAATGTGCCTTTGAAGTAAATCCATGTTCTTTCTTGGTGGTGGAATGTTCTACATATGTCAATTAGGCCAATTTGGTTAATATTGCTTTTCCAGTGTTCCATATCTTTACTGATTTTGTGTCTTTCTCTTCTGTCAATTAGTGAAATAAGAGTGGTGACATCTACAACTATTATTGTGGATTTATCTGTTTCTTTTTTAAGTTCTGTCGGTTTTTGCTTTTTCTATTTTAAGGCACATAAACATTTTGAATTTTATGTCATTCCAATAAATCAGTATCATCAAGAGCTCTCTCTTTTCTTAAGTTTTTATTCAAATTCTAGTTAGTTAACATACAGTGTAATATGTTTCAGGTGTGTAATATAGTGATTCAATTTTCCCATACAATACCTGGTGCTTATTACAAGGGTACTTCTTAATCCCCATTACCTAGTTCACCCATCCCCCACATACCTCCCCTCTGGCAACCATCCATTTGTTCTCTGTAGTTAAGAATCTGTTGCTTGGTTCACCTCTCTTTCTCTCTCTCTTTTTTCCCTTTGCTTATTTGTTTAGTCCCTTAAATTCCACATATGAGTGAAATCGTAGGGCATTTGTCTTTCTCTGACTTATTTCACTTAGTATAATACTCTCTAGCTCCATCCATTAAATATAAAGATATAAACATGTTAAAAATGAAAGAATAGATATATCATATAAAAACAAATCATAAGAAAACTAAAATGCCTATATTAATAAGAGAGAAATGGACTTCAAAATAATAAATGCTATTACAGATAAAAAGAGATAGTTCTTTGCTTTGCATAGTTTCTTATGATTTGTTTTTGGCATGGTGTGTGTATATATATATATATTTCTATTCTTTCAGTTTTAGTTCATGTCCTCTGAGAATGAGATGCCAAGACAGGATTAGATGTGCAAAAAATGTATTAAGTGAAACACCTGTGAGGGAAAATTATAAGTCTGTGGTGCAAATCTGATTTTTGTACTCAGAAAGTAAAATAGGAGGAAAAAAACCTACAAGGACATTTTTAATTTTTTTATTTTTTTAAAGATTTATTTATTTATTTTAGAGAGACAAAGAGTATGCGATCGGGAGGAGGGGCAGAGGGAGAGGGAAAGCAGACTCTCCACTGAGTAGAGAGCCTGATGCAGGGCTTGATCCCAGGACCCTGAGATCATGACCTGAGCTGAAACCAAGAGTAGGATGCTTAAACAACTGAGCCACCAGGCACCCCCGCCCCACTGCCACAATAGCATTTTTAGCATTTTTTTAAATTACCACTTCAGTTATATTTACAATCTTCCCATTACCCCTAAATATTATATTTATTTAGTAAGTTTCTTTATAATCTCCCCCCTTTCATAGATTTTTAAAAAAGATTTCATCTATCCATTTGAAAGAGAGACAGCATGAGCAGAGTGAGCTGCAGAGGGAGAGGGAGAAGAAGACTCCCCACTGAACAGGGAGTCCAACGCAGGGCTTGATCCCAGGACCCCAGGTTCATGACCTGGGCCAAATGCAGACACTTAACTGACTGAGCCATCCAGGCGCCTCCCATCTCCCCCCTTTCAAATGTATTTTAAAAAGAAACGTACCAAGCATAGATAAAAGAGCTCATCCTAGTTGTTTCCCAAGCCAGCTGTATCTATGATTACATTAAATGAGCGGAAAGCTAGGGCTCCTGAGAACATAGGAACGAGCAGCAAGCACACTGTCCATGTTGGAAGAGGTGTGTGCCCACTCACCAGTCTACTCATCTGCACTTACCAGTCCTTCTGCTTAGCTGTTTCTTCCTTCCTTCCTCCTTTCCTCTGCCAAACCCAGGGACTGTAGATGCCCCTGCCCCAGGTTTAAACCCTGTCAGCTACCCTGGCACTGGCCAAGAACCTACTGCCCCTGGATTGTGCTGCCTGACCTGTTTGGGTAGAGAAGGCTTATGTACATAATACCGAAATAATTTCACATACGACTATTAGTAATTTTTCCCCACTCGCATCATGTCTCTCAATTTTCCTTTTCATGAATGTTCTCCTGGCAAGTAGTACAAAACATCAGGCATGTAGGGAAGACACTTTCATCATTGGATTCTAATATCAATTCTCATCCCACCTAAACATATTATTTATGAGACCATCTTCACCTCATTATTTTTATAAAATCATGTTTACCTTGTTTATTATCTATGCTTGCCATGTTGGCATATACACATCTGAAGCCAAAAATCCCTGCAGGATTTTTGCCTTATGTCAATCTCTAATATCCCACATCTTCATTTTTTTTTTAATGTTGCCTTGTGTTCCCTTTAGTAATGGGTTTCAGAAGTTTATCTGGTCATATTTTCAAATCTCTCATCATATTTGGTATTAGCAAATGTATTTATCCCTATGCTTTGAGATGCCTTCTAACTTGAACAAAGAACACAATTCATCTGATATCTAAAGGTACAGTTTAGAAATTCATATCCTATTTCCTCAATAGACAAATATCATTGACTATCCAGTAAGCTTGCCAGGTACTGTTCTGGACCCTGAGAATACAGTGGTAAATAGGACATGTGAAGCCCTTTATCTCACGAAGCTTACATTCTAGATGGAAGAGACCAACATATAAACAAATGAATGTCACAAAGTAATAAATGTCAGACAGAGAGTAAAACAGGGAGATGATACTGTAGTCTGACGGGGCTATTTTATTTCTGGTCAGGGAAGTTATCTCTGAGGAGGTGACATTGGAGCTGGACCTAAACAATAAGGAGCCAGTCACATCAAGTTCTGGGAGAAGAGCCTTCCTGAGAGTGATCACCTAGTGCAAATGCCCTCAGGTGGGAATGAGCTTGAACTTGCTTGAGAGATAGAAAAAAGGACAGTGAAGTGGGAACAGAGTGGGCAATGGGGAGAATGAGAGAAGATGAGTTTCAAGAGGTCGGCAGTACACAGATCACAAGTGGGCCATAGCAGTCATTTGGAAGGACTGGGTATTTCATGAGAAGGCACTGGAGAGTTTTGTTTTGTTTTTTTAAAGATTTTATTTATGTATTTGTTAGAGAGAGAGCAGGAGCGAGCACAGGCAGACAGAGAGGCAGGCAGAGGCAGAGGGAGAAGCAGGCTCCCTGCTGAGCAAGGAGCCTGATGTGGGACTCGATCCGAGGACGCTGGGATCATGACCTGAGCCGAAGGCAGCTGCTTAACCAACTGAGCCACCCAGGCGTCCCCACTGGAGAGTTTTAAGTCGGGGTTCCATGTGATCTGATTTCAATTTTACAAAGGTCAATTCCCTTGGAAACCCTTTACCAACTGCAGCTGCCTTTCTATTCTCAGTTTTGTTCTCCAACAGCAGGAGGAGGGAGGGAAGAAAACAATCTGTGTTACTAAGTGTTTCCATTCCTTGTCTAAGTCATAGGCTGCCTTGATCTTTCCTGACGGTCATTAGACACCATGGGAATAAGCAGAAGAGAACATTGGGCAGAGTGTTGGGCAAAGCACTCTGTGCCGGTCATCTGTGATATCTGCTCCAAAATGATGGTACAGCTTCCCGCAAGAAAGCAGGTCTTTCTTGGTTCTGATCTAAAGAGGCGTGTTCTGAGGAATGCTAGGCAGATTTGCGCATAACAGCTGAGTACAGAGTTACCGAGACTGAGTGGGAAAGATCGTTTATTGAAGAAAAGAGAATTAAAATGTAGATCTAAATGTCACCTCCAATTTGTTTGGCCTCTGTGTCACCGACTGCTGTTGTTTTCTGCTGTTTCTCTTTGGTTCTGAGTTTGTGTTTCTAAAATGGCCACCCGAGTTTCACACAACCTGTAATTTAGAAATGTTCTATGCTGTAAATTGTACTTTGCTCTCGGTAAAAGCATTTACGTGTCAAGTGGCAAAACAAGAATGTCATGAAAGAAGGTGATGTTCCCCATTAAAGAGAGAGGAATTGGGTAAAGACCTGCTAATGTACACCACAGAAAATAAAAGGGATGGTGATATGAACATGCCGATCAACTTAGCCTTCTACGGTGACTTTCAAACGTTAGAGGAACATTCGGGAGGCTGTGTTGTCATAGTGGAATAATGCCAGAGGATGCTGTTTTCGGAAGGTCAGAGTTCCACAGCTGCTCAGTCAGCATGTTGAGAACTGGTCTTTAATTTTCGGCTTCTTTGTAGTTCTGCCATCGTGTCCTTTCTGTTTTTGCTATTATGGAGACATGCCTGCAGCCAATACTGTTACTTGTTGTACGGTGACATTTTCCCTCTCTTCTTCATAACAACAGCAGTAATAATAGTAACAACAATGATACCAAGAGCTGCTGTTTGTAGAGTGTTAGGCACTTTGCATTATGATTTTACCTGATTTTCAGGAGGCCTGGAAGTCAGGTGTTGAACCCAATTTCCAGATGAAGAAAATAAGGCTACTTCCATGGGAGTGAGAGTAGGGCTGTATTCAGGGAGAGGTCAGGAGATGGGAGACTCAAGGGCAGCACCGCTGTCTCTTTCTCCGCACTGTAGAGCCAGCCAAGTGAGGACAGCTTGGCGGCTTCTGCGTGAGCTTTGCTAGTATTAAACAGAAAATTCAGTCCTCACTGTCATTTGAAGTAGGGACCTTTAAACTTCCTGGTCCTATTTCGCTTGCGATAGACTGTCTGTCTAATAAGAAATAGACTTCCAACTTTCAAATAGTCCGTATATAAAAGCTGTGCTATGAACAGAAGATGTATAACACCTAATTACTGCCCAACAACTATAATTTGCATAAGGTAATATAGTATATTAAGTTCTTCTCTATTGCCTTCCAACTAGATTAAATTCAGTTTGAAAGTTGCACTTCTGGTAAAAATTACAGCTTTTCTTTCAGGGAAAATGCTTGGTGCCCAAGCACTTATTAAAACCAGAATTCCTAAGAGGCAAATTTGAAAAGAGAGAAGTGCAGTTGTTGGCAGTAATGGGAAGGAAGCTATGCTTTCCTCCCCACATTCTTTTCATTTGAAAAGAGGACTGAGAGGATGGGAAGGGCGCAAGTCTTTTTTTCTTTCTGTGACATTAGAAGATGGGGGAAACACCGCGACCGGCTCTCTGAACCAGTGGCGATTGCATGCTGTTCCAGATGCACGTGACAACGTCAAAAATACCCATACCTTCCTCTTAGGAGAAAATCACATTACTTTCAATTTAATCCTCACTATCTAATCTAAGGCAGCTTCACAAAAACAATTTGTCTCTATTCTGTGTGAGAAAAATGTGCACACTGGCGGCGGGAGTTCTGATTATACTATTTATTTGAAAACCACCAGCCTTAGCACAGCCTCTGCTGTCAGTGGGATCAGTGTCTTCATTCTTGTCGACACAAAGTAGCCCCTTTGATCTCACTGGATCACAGCTGTTCCTGGCAATGTCTGCATCTCGTCCGTGTGTCTCACTGTTTGCATACTAGTTTTGCTCCGAAGCCGTTCTGGGGTGTTACGCTTAGGGTCCACACTCTGCCCCCGGTGCGGGAGTGTTCGGCAACCTTGCGGCGTGGAGTAAACAGGAGTCATTATGAGAAGCTCCTCGGGAGCCATTCGTCTGATAGACATTACAGTCGTGACCCAGAGCTAATTTGACGCTCCATCTCTAAAACGCGTTGAGACTCTTTGGTGCTGAGAACCGCGTTTGCAGAAGCGATCGTTGGGGGTCACTGCAGTGCTCCCAGACGATGCAGCAGCGCCCAGTTCTCCGAGGACACACAGTTGCAACGCCTTCAGGGTCATCACTCGGGCCTCCCTGTCCGCCGCTCATTTCAGAGACAGGAAGTCCGGTCTCCTGGGCTCCTGGCTCCTGTCTTCTCCAGTCAGTGACTTCCCGGCTTTCTCGTCCTTCCCTCGGGTGCAGTGGCCAAGAGTGGAACCAGAAACCAGCCAGTGGATTATAAAGCCAGGTGTCGGCCGCGGAGCAGAAGGTCAGCTTACCTGAAAGGGGAGCCCTGTGGTGTTACGGAGAGAGCGTGTGCTTTGCTAACGGGCCGGGGCTCGAATCTCAGCTCTGCCACGTCGTCACTGGATTTTTCTGGTAGCTTATCTGCCCCTCAGTGTCCTGGATTAAAACTGGATATTTTACTATTATTGTTAAATATTAATTAAAATTGGATATTATTAAAACTGGATAATTACACGTACCTTGTGGAGTCATAAGAATGAAATGGCAGGAGGTGTGAAAGCCCTTCACGCCGTACCTGGACACTCAGTGCGGGTGAATCTATGCCCCTCACCCAAGAATTAGGAAGAATACGATTTTCCCGGCTTATCTCCAACCAAACAATACGCGTGTCTAAACTTTCTTCTGGAGTAAAGCCTTTTATCTTCCCCAGGTGGAGAGCTCACAGGGAAACCCAACACAATGAGAAATGAAAGTGGGGCTCTGGAGCCCACCCGGTCGGTCTGTCACTCATTGTCCTCAGTGGCCTCTGAGACATTGCCAGGTAGCTCAGTTTGAAACTCACCGAGGGTGGTGTGTCCCTGTGAACCGAGTGTTTGTGCCCCCCCCCCCCCGCCCCGCAAAGTCAGACGTTGAAGCCCTCATCCCTGAACAGATGGGGTCTGGAGGTATTTGGCCTTCGGGAAGTGACCGGCTTTGGGCGAAGTCATGGGGAGAGCGCCCGTGATGGGGTCGTGCCTTCGAAAGGGGACGAGCGCTTCGGAAGGGGACGCCTTGTGAGGCCACCGCGAGTGGGCAGTCCTCTGCGAGCCGGGCGGGGGCTCTCAACAGCTCTAGCCCCGCCGCCCGCCAGGCTCTGGTATTGGTCAGAGCGGCTTAAACGGACGACAGAGCAAGGGCGAGTGCTACGTACAGCGCCAGGTGGCCCAGAGATGCCAGTTACTCTTCTTAGACGTCTGTGTGAGTTTGGGGAGGGGTGGGCGGGGGCTCCGAGGGAAGCTCTGCGGGGAACCGGGCCCGCCACGCATGCGCGCGGCAGGGCCCTCCGTGTAGCTCCACGGGGCATGGCTCGGGGCATGGCTCGTAGCCTGCTCCCTCGCTCCGAGTTCCGTGTTGCTGTCGCCCTCCTGAAATTTTCCTAAGTTGTGAACAGGGTGCCCTGCATTTTCATTTGGGACTGGCCCCACAAATTCGGTAGCTGGCCCCATCTCTGGCGGTGTAAGCTTTATAGAAGTCTGGCTACTTGCTCTTGCCTCGCCCTCTGATGGGGGTATGCCACTGTAGGGCCGCTCGGTCCTACCCCGACTTCACTCCTTTTCTTGGCTCTTGAAACAGAGGGCCTGTGTATGTTAGTCCTGACTTTCTTCTGCCGTCCGTCCTACTGGTGCTCATTCTAGACCTATGCCTAAGCTTCACCAAAATCATTATATTGCTAAATATGAACAAAATGAGTAGTACTTGGGGACATTAGAATAGACCCACTGATTGTATTCATCAGTGTTCTCCTCTGTGAAATCAGGTGAGTTTCCTCTAATCTAGGACACAGCACCATCAGGCGACGATGTGATACCTCTAAGACTGACTGTTCGTGCTTCTGTTATAGCCATGAAACTGCAAAATGCCTCTTTTAGGTTTGAGGAGGGTTTTTTTTCTTCTGTATCTTCATCTTTGGGAGAGATCATGTAAATATTCATCTGAGCCAGGTCATTTTTAAGATTGAACAGAGGTGCTATTATTAATAATTACGCCATTTCCACAGTTGTAAACCTGGACTGTCTTGGGCAGTCTAAGATTATGGTCACTCTATTAGTGTCTTCAATGGTCATTTTTTTCTACCGAAGTTTTCTCAGAAAGAAATGATGTAGTTAGTTGAAAAATGTTCTTTTGAATCTGGACCTGATTATCAAAGCAAAAAGAGCAGCAGTCACTTAAGGAGAGGTAGATTGTAAACACAGCCAGAAACCGATATGCTTACAGCTTTTCAGGCAGTGGTCTGTGCAGGACATATGTTGATCCACATCATTCCTCTTCTACAGTATAGGTCATATAGCGTGACGCTGGTTTACTCTAAGGCTGTCTCTTTCAACACTGTTAGCTACGAGAATGGTGAGTGTTAAGATTTCTTGCACCCTCTGCACCCCGCCCCACCTCAGTGTCTGCCGCCGTGTGGTGTGGGCTCTCTTCATGCCTCGCCTAGAATCCTGCAGTACTGGCTGTCCTTCCCTGCATCCCCACTTCTCTCCATTCACCCCTGTGCATCCAAAACTATGGCCTTTGTGATGCTTCTGAAACAAAACCACACTAAGTCTTTGTTATAAACCCTTTAGTAGTGTCCTATCATCACCAGGGTGAAGCGGAAGCTTCTTAGCCTGGCTGGTAAGGATGCTTCTGATCAGATAGGAATCCAGGCCCAGCGTAGATGTATCAGTGTGGACAGAGAAGAGGGTGATGGAGTGCAGGTGAGAGGGACAAGGTGAGATTTTATCTGCATTTTGGGGCCCACGTGGCCTCCTCCTTCTTTTGGCAGGGGGCTCTTTTTAGGCTCACTGGCCCTTCCTGCTACCAGTTGCAGTGTCCCTTGAGTTTTCTTTTGAAAGCTTGTAGGAGCTGGGCATGTTCAGTGGCTACAGGCAGGTTTTGTCTCTGAATTTGCTTTCTGATTTTAAAATACCCCTAATGTTTCAGTGTGAGCAATGGACAGTCCCGTCTTCACAGTGCAGATCAGTGAGATCCAAGAAAGGATCACAACCTTATCACATGTATACAGATATTACTTTAAAAGGGTTTTCCTAAGCAGTAAAAAAATATACAATAAATTGGATAGACTTCCCATTTTATTCAGAGAAATAACCAAAGGTTTGGTGGTGGCCCGCAGTCCCTCTATGACCTGTTAGCTGGCTATGTCTCTGACCTCATTCCTACTGTTTCCCTCTTTCCCTTCAGTGGTAGGCTGAAAATGTCTTCCCCTAGGGGGGAGAATGGGGAGGGAATGTCCTCCCCTAAAGATATCCATGTCAAATCCCCAGAAAGTACCTGTGAATGGTACCTTCTATGGCAAAAGATGTGATTAAATTAAGGATCTTGGGAGGAAGAACTTATCCTAGGGTATCCTGATGGGCCCAGTGTAATCACAGGGTTCCTTATAGGGGAGAGGCACAGAGACATATACAGAAGTCACAAAAAGTAGAAGGTGATATAAAGAAGGAGGCAGAGGTCAGAGGGATGTGACCACATGGCAAGGAATGCAATCCCAAGAGCCTCTAGAGCCTCTGCAGGGAGCATGGTACCACCAACACCCTAATTTTGGACTTCTGGCCTCCAGAGCTGCAAGAGAGCAAATATTTTAAGCCTAGTTTGTGGTACTTTGTTACAGTAGTCCTGGCAAAATGATCTACCTTCCTTCCAACACCACTGGCTCCCATGTTGTTCCTCATAGCGGCTGAGTGAACTCTGCATTAGGATTTCTGTGCTCACTGCTGTCTTGAACTAGGAAGCTCTCCAGCCATATGGCTCCCTGCTGACAGGTAGCTCCGTGGCTTTCTCCTTTACTTCCTCCAGGTGTCTGTTCAGATGTTGCTTTTCCAGTAATGCCAGCCATGACCACACTATTTAAAATAGGCCCCTTGGCACTCCTTAACATTCTTGCCCTATTTTTTTTTTTTTTTTACTCTTCATAGTACTTATTCCCCATCTGATATACTATCTATTTTATATATTTACTCTTTTATTGTTTGCATCTGATTGTCCATATACCCAGTGGGACATAAGCTTCACAGGTCAGGGTTTTTTGCCTATGTTGTTTATTGTTGAATTTCCAGTGCAGAGAACAAGGCCTCAACACCTAGGGCAAAGCCTAGTATATATAAGCATTCAGTCAATATTTGTTAAATAAAGACTCAGGTCACCTGGATGACTCAGTTGGTTAAGCATTTGCCTTTGGCTCAGGTCATGATCTCAGGATCCTGTGATCAAGCCTTGTGTCGGGCTCCCTGCTGAGTGGGGAGCCTGCTTCTCCCTCTGCTTGATGCTCCCCCTTGCTTGTGTGCTCATTCTCTCTCAAACAAATAAATAAATAAAATCTTTTTTTAAAAAATTAAGAATCATCTAACATCAGAGACAGAAAGAGGTAGCAGTGGAGGAAGCATTTTATAACTTACCAGTCATGCTCCTTGAACTGTTCTTACCATTAACCGTGCAACCTCCCTTCTCCCCCAACAAATTACTCAATTTCCTTTTTACAAATCTTGGAGTTTTAGGAGAGACTTTGAGACATATTTCATGACCGTAGCTACTTTTTTAATCATATATTTACTTAACAAGTTTTTAAAAAGCAAAGTATAGTTATCAAGTATTTTCTTCTGTAGCATGCTGAAATCCAAAGCACTGGGCTTCCTAATCAACCATACACTTTGCAGATATGACAAAAAACTTTTGAGTGTATTTATTTTGAAGAGACTACCTTTTGTTTGTTTGTTTGTTTTGGCAGATGTCAGCAAGAAGCACAAAAAGAAGTCTCCCAAGAGCCCCCCATGTGCTTCTGCCTTGCTGAGTACATGTGACACAGGTTAATTTCAGGGCTGTTTACAGTCCAGGTGGAGAAAGAGAAAAGATGCAAAGACACAGTATCTACACTGCAGCCAGCAAGTTGTGCATGCAAAGGTTAGCCAGAGGCAGATTTCCTGAGTCTGTTAGATAGAGAATCCAACAGACTCTTTCATTTCTATCTGAAAGTAAAGTGCAGTATTGTTTGAGTTCCTTGGTTCCATTTTGTGGAGGAGATTTGTGCCAGAGTTACCAAAGGGAGTTGGAGGACATCCGAGAAAGGATTCCAAGATTGTAAACTACACTCCAGCCTAACCCGGTATTGCTGCCAATACTAAGAATTTCTTGATGAAGATCAGTCACAGTACTTAATGTTGCTATTATACAATGTCAAATGGAAGGGTCAGAGACAGACTGTTGATGACTTTGAAGCTTGCTTTGTTGAAATAAAGCCTCTCTTAAACGGAAAAGCTGAATCTACTCAAAAGTGAAAAGGGATGGAATAATATGTGTAAGGCTTGTGTTGTGATGTTGTAAAAAAAGTCTACATAAATTTTTGCCTTAAGCATTAGAAGAATAATTAGAATATTTGGGGCCAATTACTATACATATTTATGAGAAGCTCAGACTAACTGGGGGAAAGAAAATGGTGGAAATAATTGTTTTAATTGTTGAACTATTACTGTACTTTAAGTAAAACTGGTTAATTGAAAAAATGACATACATACAGAAAAGAACGCATATCATAATTGTGCGACTTGATGATTTTTTTCCCGCAGTTAAATTATCCCGTAACTACCACTCAGATCAGAAACTAGAACAAGTACCGCCGATACCTCCTCCCAGTCACCACCCTCCTTTCCTCTCTAAAGGGATCTTCTTACTTTTTTTTTAACAACAAAATACTTAACACTGTGTATTTCATAACTACCATGAAAGGCTGCACAGGCATTGATGCCAGGATTTCAGCTTACCCACCATCAACCTTTATCAGTCTTTCTATTTTGTTTTTCTTTAAAAATAAGGGCTAAGGTTAGGGAGCTGTAAAATTTGATCTGACAAAACTTGTTTCCCTCATCCCTGCTTGATTTATGTCCTCTCAAACACATGCTCTCAAATTTAAAAAAAAAAAAAACCCATCCTCCTCTTTCTCAAATTAAAGATGAGCTAGTAGCCAAGTAACCAAGCACTACCAAACAAAGCAAACCCCCTAAAACAACACAACACCAAAAAATAAAAAAATAAAACCCACACACATTTTAGTTTAGGGTTGACTTGACTTGTGTGCTTTAAAACAATATTTTCAAAAGGTCAAAAATACCTGAGCGTATTTGAGCTAAGCGTAAATGAGCTTAGATGTTAGGACCCTTGAATTCAAAAGTTCTTGTCCACTTTCCTGTTAGTTACTTTAAAGTTTTTTAAGTAATAAAGGGCCTTAAGGGTAGAGGCAAGACACCACTGAAACACTACCTACCTGCCATGGGTTCATTTCAATATCTATCAGATCTCCCAAGAACGAGCCTGGGTACCACCTTCAAGGAGCCCCAGGCAGGTTCTGGGGGCGCTGGCCGAGGGACAGGCTCTGTAGGTGGCAGTTTATCATTGTGAGGACATATCCTATGTGGCTTTATGAATGAATGAATGTTCAGCAAGTTCCAGCCCAATGTTAATCTCAAAAAAAACCCAATGCTTACATAGTTTTGATGGCATCTCTGAGTATCTGCCACCAAGACAGGACCTGAATACATATGCATGAGTGAAAGAAAAATGCAGAGGTGCCACAACCAGGCTGTAATTTCCTCTATGAAAAGCAAGGTGTCCAATTGATAAAAAAAAAAAAAAAGGTTAATCTTACAGAGGGTTTTACTTAAAAGGCCTTAGAGACAAGGCCTGAGAGGCCCAAAATGATTAGGATAGCTTTGATTTTTCCTGTACTAGCCACAAACTAGTTTCCACATGTTGTTTTTATGCCTAAGTACTTGAACACTGAAAAATAAAGTTCTGTGAAAGAGACTAAGTAACCACACTCCAAAGATACTTGCACCTAAGCAAGTCTGATGTTCGATTCATGTAGTGAAAACATTCTGGCATCTCCACAGGGAGAGGTGCGGTTACACAAATGAAAGTGAACATTCCCCTTCAGTTTAAACCCTTCTCACTCGATTTCTGAAAGATGGATCTTTTTTGATCATCTTTGTTATTTAAGTAAAGCTCAAGTTGTGTATAAAGAAATCTAAGAAGGATCTTTGAGATATTCTTTCTGCATGGCAGTCATTTAATGCAAGGCCACAATCACTCATGTATTTGCCTCTAATACATTTTGTTCCTGTAGAAACACTTATTACCTTGGCATCTCTAACATCTGTGCCTGTTGTCATGACAATGCCAGGAAGAACTCTTCATCGTGTGTGAGGGGAGGAGAAATTGTCAGTCAGATCATCGAATTTATCCAGAACAGGTACAACAACATCTACTAACATTTCTGTTTTCTTCATCTTCTATATCCGCAGCAAAACACTTCTGAGGATTTCTTGACTGGCAGAGACGATTTCTGTCTTGAATTTTTAGTTTTTATGTTTGCTCTGATCCCAAAGTAAAGCTTCCTCCAGTGAAGTTAGAACTGAAGTAATATCTCAGTCTAACTGAAAGAATAACAAGCAGTATGTACTTTGTCAGTGTGGTTTTTTTTAATCACTTCTTAAACATCCCATGCCCAACTTGAAATACATCCCCTATAGCCACAGCCACACAATGTCGCTCTAGGACTTAGAACCAACCACCATGATCACAGCCACCTCAAAGGTTTAAGAAAACTTAAAGTTAAACCATCCTGGAGTAAAATTTGTCCCTTTAAGGATTTGGCTAGTTTGAATAACTTAGTGGTTTCTGATTCTACTTGCTGTGAGATATTTATCCGAGTAAAGTAAGAGGTCTTAACTATGGCATAAACTCCTCCTTGGGCTACAAGCAAATAATCTAAAGCAATCCTGTTGTCAGGGACTAGCTGGGTTAAGGAATCTACAGAACTTTGTTGGAGCCTGATGTCTGACTATGGAGAGAACTGTTCTGTTAACAATTCTGGTCAAATTTCTTTTTTTTTTTTTTTAAGATTTTATTTATTTATTTGACAGAAATCACAAGAAGGCAGAGAGGAAGGCAGAGAGAGGGGGGGGGAAGCAGACTCCCCACTGAGCAGAGAGCCCAATGCGGGGCTCAGTCCCAGGACCCTGAGATCATGACCCAAGCCGAAGGCAGAGGCTTAACCCACTGAGCCACCCAGGCGCCCCCTGGTCAAATTTCTTATTGTAACTTCTAAGTCAGCTATGTCTGGTCCAAGCCATGAACGTATTATCCTAAAGGACTGTGATCTCCAGAATATACAGCAAGAAGGTCACCGCCTTGGCTGTAGCCACAGCTGTTGTCCTCATATCTGGAAGTGTCCTCATCAGGGTAATCATGTATTTTAGATAAGACCCCTTTTTCAATCAGGTGAGATTCAGGAGTAGTGGCTGTAGCTATTTTAAGACTAGTGAAAGGGGGGGCGCCTGGGTGGCTCAGTCTGTTAAGCATCTGCCTTCTGCTCAGGTCATGATCCCGGGATCCTGACATGGAGCTCCTTTTTGGGCTTCCTACTCAGTGGGGAGTCTGCTTTTTCCTCTCCCTCTGCCCCTCCCCCCCACTTGTGCTCTCATGCTCTCTCTCTCAAATAAATAAGTGAAATCTTAAAAAAAAGAATAGTGAAAGAGGATATTAAATGATCCAGAAAACATGAACTGCCAAAGCCTCTGCAACTATCAAGACATTCATAAGCCCGAGATTGTTAATCATATTCACAAACAAAAATATATCCCTTAGGTGAACAGAACAAACCAGATATGTTGAAACTATTTATAGAGTCATTAATGAACAATAAAGAGGAGGGGAAATCAAGCAGAGGATCAGAAGTTTTATTAAGTTAGCAAGCTTGAGGAGGAGTGGCCAAGAGAATGGGTTTGGATAAGAAAGTTTTACCAAGTGGTGAATTCTTATTAGGAAAGATGGGTCCATGCATTTGCATTGCAGATATAAGTAAGAGCCTAGAAATCCACCATCCAGGAGTCTAATGGTCTTGTACTAGGGGGAAAAAATGGTGGATAGGGTGTAGGGTACCAAGAGAAATCATGGAATAGGTGTTTGGGGGCTGAAAACTTGGATTTGGTAGGATATACCAGAAAGCTTCTTATCAAAAGTTGCAGTAAAGTTGGGAATATTTGAAAAGTTAGAGATAGGCATAGTTACTGGGTCATTTTTTGCAAAACTTCCAGTGGGGAATGATGATAGATTCCCGAGTAATGCTACGAATTGAGACTTTTGTACAATAACATTATCCTTCCAGGCTCAGGTCATGATCCCAGCGTCTGGGATTGAGTCCCACATCGGGCTCCTTGCTCGGCGGGGAGCCTGCTTCTCCCTCTGCCTCTGCCTGCCACTCTGTCTGCCTGTGCTCTCTCTCTCTCTCTCTCTCTAACTAATAAAAATAAAATCTTTTAAAAAAATTTTAAAAAAATTTAAGAATTCCTACACAGAGAAAAAAATAGTCCAAAGATCTCAGTAAGTTTAGGAGTTTCCATTAATATTTTGGCAGTTATGAAAGAGTCATTGTGCTGGCTTGGTCCTGATTCTTGGAAAGGCAGTCAACTTAGATGTTGTCTGCTTGTTTTTCCAGGATATAGTCAGTTTGAGGTCTCTGGTTGGTTTGGTAGTTCAGTTGGATGTTGGAGCCTTTTTTCAAAATGAGAACCATGAATCCATGAGCCAATGCCTTCTAATTTAGCTGTGCAAGGGTTGGTTAGCAATAACTGGTATGGTCCCCTTCAGTGAGGCTAGAAGGAGCTTTGTGAATGTCTCTTTTCTAATAAACCATGTCTTGGGGTTGAAGGCTGTGATGCTTGATGTCTTTGTCTCCCGGGAGCACACCATGGAAAGACTGTTCTACCAAAGTATTGTTATTCTCTATGGATTTTATTAGGCTTTTGCAAAATTGAAGTATATCCCCTTTTATCAGCTGTGGATCAAAAGAAGCAGGAGCTAGGTGTATTGAGCATCTTGCTGCAAGGAGGACAGATTGTTATCAAACTAATATCAGAATCTTAGGAATTTTTATGTAATTTTTGAACATTTATATTAACATATGCCTGTGTAAATATACATAAAGAAGATTTAGTATTACTTCTTACTTGGCAATGCTTCCTGTGTAATTTAATATATCAAATAAGCCTAATTAGCTTAATTAATGCTTTGAAATGTTCCAAGAACCCTCTGAAAAAATATCCCAAAGTTTCTTCCAGGTCAAAAGACTTCATTTATAATTTGATTTGGGGAAATCTGTCAAAAATATCAAAAATTTTGGACGCTTGGCTAAATAGAATCACAGAAAATTATGAAATAATACTTAATCATCTACTTAAAACCAAAGTGACAAAAAGATTTCAAGGGCAAATATAGAAGATAACATAGCTACAAAACCCTTAGCTTTTTTTTTTAATAGAGGAGAGTTTGTTTTTCTAAGTCATCAAAGATGTGATAAAGACAAAACACAGACTCATTATTTCCCATGCAGATTACATTAATGACAAAGAATGTTTATAATTTCTTATTCAGAACAGACTGGTAATCTAATAAGAAAATTTTGTTGTTTTAACAGAAAGCCAAACTCTAGTTTTCAATCAGTACACGGTTGGGTTCATTTTTAAAAACCTATAAATAAATCCACCCGATTGTAGCCAGCTTTGACCATGTAACATAAAAGTGTTTTTCCACAAATTTTGTACAACTTTTTATGCCCATTTGCTTTATCCCTTGTTCTTTCCCTTTCCAAAATAACCAGCTTTACTTTAGGACAAAATTCCTTTCTTTTTCCCTCAACAAAACGCATTTCCATTCCTCATACCTTCTTTTACCAAAAACTCATATTCCATTTCCTTGTATACTTTTCATACAGTGTCATTTTCTTTCATCCTTATTTTTAGTGTTTTATTTTTATGTGTATATTAATTAGAATTCTTAACACTTAGAATCTTTAATTCCTAGTGAAAACTAAGAAGTAAGCAACTGTGGACTAGCAAATTTATGAATACATTTTTAGAAATATATGCTTTCTCAGTGTGGCATAAAACATGTTTTCTAATAGAGCCAAGTATCCTTAGTTTCCCTATAATTAAAAGCCACACGTGGATAAACCTTTGTTTAGTGATTTATTTTGTAGTATTTCATCTTGTTTAGAAAATACAATGTTATTAATTGCTCTAAGGTCCTGTACAAATCTCCATCCCCTTTCATGTGGCTTGTGGATGGGAGGATGAGGGATTACAGGGATTAATACAGGGGGAAATTAATTTCTTTGTAAATAATCTTCAGTGGCAGGTTTGAATCCTTGGATTGCCTCAATGTTTAAAGGATATTGTTTGACATCTAGCAAAAGCTTTCTTTCATCAATCTGGATTTTAACAGGTGGTGTACAGTGAATGCCCCCAATATCAGAGGCATTATTTGACCAAAGAGTTTCAGGAATAGAATCAAAGAGGGGTTCTGGGTTAGGGTGTTTTAGGGAAAGAATGGGAATAGATATTAGGATGTCAAGACTTTCTCGAAGGTTTGGATTGGGAGGTTCAATATTCAAAAATATTTCCCCCTTTTAGGAAAAGGTATTGTTTGCCCAATGGGCTTCAAGAAAATCTTGACCCAATAAATGAATAGGAGCTGAAGGGACAAGAAGGAACTGGTGGTGTGTCTGAATGGATCTCAAGTGGGATGAGATGGGGAGGGATTTAAAAATAGTTATGGGGTGATTAGAAACCCCAAACATTTGTACAGTTTTAGTACTCCAACAAAGGGAATAGGAGAGGATTTAGCCAATTTTTCTAATTTTGATAGCCTCTCAGAAAAGTCTGAGTCGGCAACTCAGGGCAGCAACCTTTTCAGTGTTTCTTTCTGAGGGCTCTAGGTGCCAATTAAAATAAGATTTCCACTCATTTTATTTGCTTTTATAACCCTGTGCATACAAGTAAATGAATTTTGGGTTATCAAAAGAGCCCCATCTTGGCCAATGAAGTTTTAAATCATCCTGGGTAATGTGAATCCAACAGGACAAAACAATTTACAGCAAGAAGGGCCATATTCCTTAAACATAAATCCTGCAGGAGTTCTAGCAGGGGGCTGATTACCAGAAGTCTCCTTAGAAGAATTATTTCTCATAACTGAGTACTCATCAAGAACCTGAAACCCAAATATTTCACTCAGAATGAGTGAAGATGGACTCTTCCCTTCAGCAATAAATAAGGATAAAAACTGGCAACAAAGGACACTCAAATAAAGGCCTAACCCTCAACCAAGGTGGAAGGTTCAGAACCAAGACAGCTAAAAAGCAAATGTCTCCTTTTAGGGTGCCTTTTTAAAATCAGCTTCATAAAATTCACCCATCGAAGTATATAACGTTTTCCAGTAAGTTTACAGAGTTGTGTAACAATACCAAAATTCAGTTGTAGAGCTTTTATTTCCATAACTCCAAAGGGTCCCTTATGCTGATTTGCAGTTAATCCTGGCTTCAGGAAACCACTGATCTGATCTGGTAAGTGTTCTCCTAAACTTGGCCTTTTCTAGGATGCCAAGAAAATAGAAACATACGTTATGTTGGCTTTTGTTTTCTGGCTTTCTTAATTTACCATAGTGATTTTTAGAGTCCTCCTTATTGTTTAATATATCCTTAGGCCTTCTTTTTTTTAAGATTTTATTTATTTATTGGAGAGAGAGCGAGCAAGAGAGAGAGAGCACAAGCAGGGGGAGCGGCAGGCAGAGGGAGAAACAAGCTCTCTGCTGAACAGGGAACCTGATGCCGGGCTCGATCCCAGGACCCCAGGATCATGACCTGAGCCAAAGGCAGCCGCTTAACTGACTGTGCCACCCAGTGCCCCTTAAGTGCCTTCTTTTTTATATGCTGAATGATATTCCATTGTATAGATGTACCGTAATTAATTAATCCAACCTCCAGTTGAGAGGTATTTAATTTGTTTCCAGTTCTTTGAAGCTACTATAAAATTGTACATACAGGCTTCACATGAATATAGGTTTTCATTTTACTTGGGTGAATACCTTAGAGTGGGCTCACTGAGTTATATAGTAGGTATATGCCTAACTTTAAAAAAAATTAACTATTTTTTTAAAGTGGCTGATAACATTTTACAGTTGACCAACAGTGTATTGGAGTTCTCGTCTTTGCCAGCACTGGGTGGTCTCATATTTTTTCTTATTTTTTACGTTGTTCTTATAGGGGTATGGTGGTATCTCATTGTGGTTTTAATTTGCTAATTACTAATGATATTGAATATATTTTCCTGTGCTTAATTACCATCCACATATTTTCTTTATTGAAGTGTTTACACCAATATTTTGCCCATTTTTAAAAAATTTTGAGTTTATTTTCTCATATTGAGTTATGAGAGTTCTTAATATAGTCTAGCTACAAAGCCTTTATCATATATGTGATTTGCAAATATTTTCTGTCTGTGGCCCATCTTTTCATTCTCTTAAGAGTGTCTTTCGAAGAGTAGAAATTTTAATTTTGATCAAGTCAAATTTATCACTTTTCTTTTTAGGTATTGTGTTTTGGTGTGGCATATAAGAAATCTTTGCTTAACCAAGGGTCACAAAATGTTCTTCTGTGTTTTCTTCTAAAAGGTTTATTGTTTTAGCTTTCTATTTAGAACTACGAGCCCATTTGAATTAGTTTTATACATGGTGCACAGGTTCATTTTCTTCCATATGTATATCCAGTTGTTCCAGCACCACTTGCTAAAAAGCCAGTCCTTTCCCTATTGCATTGCCTTTGAAACCTTTTCAAACAATAGTTGAATATATTTGTGTGAATCTATTTATGGACTTTCTGCTCTTCTGCATTTATCTATATATCTATCTCTATCTCTACATATCCATTTCATTTTTAGAATACTACCATGTTTTGATATATGTAGCTTTATCCTAAGTTTGGAAATCAGATCACTTGAGCCCTCCAAATTTGTTGTTCAAGATCGTTTTTTTTCTATTTAAGTTCTTCTGTTTACCTAAATAAATTTTATTTTTTTAATATTTTATTTATTTATTTGAGAGAGAGACAGTGAGAGAGAGCATGAGAGGGAGAAGGTCAGAGGGAGAAGGAGACTCCCCATGGAGCTGGGAGCCCGATGTGGGACTCGATCCCGGGACTCCAGGATCATGACCTGAGCTGAAGGCAGTTGCTTAACCAACTGAGCCACCCAGGCGCCCTTACCTAAATAAATTTTAGAATGAGCCTGTTAACTTCTATTTTTAAAATTCTCACCAGGATCTCGATTGGAATTGCATTTATTTTTTTCCTTTATTTTTTATATGTTAATCAGCATACAGTACATCATTAGTTTTTGATGCAGTGTTCCAAGATTCATTGTTTACATACAACACCCAGTGCTCCATGCAATACGTGCCCTCCTTAATACCTGCCACCAGGAATTGCATTTAATCTATAGATAATTCGGAGGAAATTTCAAATTCTAACAATTAGTCTTCCAGTCCATGGACATATTTCAGTAATGTAGATTTCTAGTTTTTCATATACTGATCCTGCACAAGTTTTGTAAACGTATGCTATGAATTCAACGTTTTCACTACTACTGTAAGTTGTATTATTCCTTTTTAAATTCAATTTCCAACTATTCATTGCTAATATATAAACAAAATATTTTATATAATAGATTGATAAACATCTTGCCACCTTGCTAAACTCAGTCATCAGTTCTAACATCACTTGAATGTTCTTTGAGATCTTCTGCATAAACCTATCATCTGTGAATGCCTTTCTAATCCAAATTTACCTTTCAAAAATGCCTTTCAGCCCTTTTTCTCGATTTATTGTGCTGGCTAGATACGATGTTGAATATGGGTGGTGTATGGTGATGTTTATGGATGGTGACAACAGACATCCTTTCCTTCTTCCTGATCTTAGGGGGAAGTATTCAGTCTTTCACTATTAAGTAGGTTAATTGCAGATCTTGTTTTAAGGTATTCTTTATCAGGTTAAATAATCAGTTCTGTCATTTTTTTGTTTCATGTATTTTGAAATTCTATTATTAAATGCATACACATTTAAGGTTGTTATATCATGTTGGAAAGTGACTGACCCCTTTATCATTAATGAGAAAGTAAACTATCTAAACCTGGAATTATATTCTTTTAAATCTTTTGTGGGGAATATTTCTTGTACTTATTGCATTACTTGCATATGAAACATGTAATTCTAGCTCTAATCTCTCTTTCTTATAATTTATACACCAGATTAGTCTTTTAATATAAATTCTACAATTTATATGAGATCCCATTTTAATCAAGTCATTTATGAGTTTTAAAAACAGCCAACAGGGACGCCTGGGTGGCTCAGTTGGTTGGGCAGCTGCCTTCGGCTCAGGTCATGATCCCAGCATCCTGGGATCGAGTCCCACATCAGGCTTCTTGCTTGGCGGGGAGCCTGCTTCTCCCTCTGCCTCTGCCTGCCACTCTGTCTGCCTGTGCTTGCTCTCTCTCTCTCTCTAACAAACAAATAAATAAATAAAATCTTAAAAAAAAAAAACAGCCAACAAACGTAGACTCCAACATTACCTATTGAAGCAGCATGTAACACCCTCTTCTTTGTGACTCTAAATACCTTAACCTTTCACTACTCACTTATTCTCTAATTATAGCAGATGCACAACTTTTGTCCAGAACATGGATCACTTACCTCATAATTCAGCATTCATTTGGAGCAAAATTATTTAACTAAATGCCATGAATTTTTTATTAAAAAAGTGTTCCCTATTCTTGAGAAGATTATAAACTAATGTAAACAAAAAAATATGGAATTAAGCATAGACTAGAAGGTAGAGCAAGGCTGCATCATGAACAGAATTGGGTAGGGCAGAGAGGCAGGTAGGATAGCACTCTGTAAATAGTGCAATAGCCTCAGTGGAATGACTCAGGGATATGACTTTTTCAGAATCTGAAGTTATTCTGTGATTTGACAGTTCTAGGATATTAAGGTTCAAGAGGAAACAAAAATCAGAAGCCATTTGGTCGCCTATAATTCCAGGAACCACAACATCAAAGAACACTTTGATTACCTTTGGGGGGGTTGATCCTAAATATCTGTTCATGGCAGAAAAACTTGGGTGTCAGTTGACTGCAGTTTTAGGGGTTTAAAATGGCATTTCTACTTAACATTCTAATTCATAGACAAATTTGGCTTAGATTCCAGTCTGTATTAAAGTAAGACTGAATATTAATTGTCTTAAATTATGTATTTGGAGAATAACTTATTCGTATGAAATCGAGACCCAAATATGGAATTCAGCACAATAATTAAGAATAAGAACCAAAGAACCTCATGCTTCAGGCATTTAGCATCTGATATAATTTTGCATACTTATAAGGTGCACTGGAATGACCCTGAAAACATAGGAAGTGGGTGCATTGTATCACTCTGTAATTAGAAGGAACAGGTCTAGAAAATTATTATGAAAATAATTTGAAGAAGGAAACAGATTTTTAAAATTCCTGTGTATTTTGGATATTTTAATCTTTTATCTTAACCTTTTCAACAGTGATTTGCTTGAGTTCATAATCCATGAGGTTACTTATCTGTCAAATGGGCTGTTTTATAAGTTATGTTATAATTAAATTACGGTCTCTAGAGCCCAGTGTCAAACCAAAGGAAGAAGTACAAGGTTTCTCTTGATTTCTAGAAGATTTTTTTTTTTCTATCTCAAGTTTTTATTTAAATTCCAGTTAGTTAGGAGCACCTGGGTGGCTCACTTGGCTAAGTATCTAACTCTTGATTTCCACTATGGTCTCAATCTCAGGGTCATGAGTTCAAGCCCCACACTGGGATCCAAGCTGGGTGTAGAACCTACTTTAAAACATTCCAGTTAGTTAACATACAGTATGTTAGTTTCAGGTGTACAATTTAGTGATTCAACTCTTCCATACAATGCTGGGTGCTCATCATCCATTTTTTAACTGGATTATTTGGTTTTTGGGTGTTGATTGTCATAAGTTCTTATAGATTTTGGATACCAGCACATTATCCAATATATCATTTGCAAATATCTCCTCCCATTCCATAGGTTGCCTTTTAGTTTTGTTGGTCATTTCCTTTGCTGTGCAAAAGCTTTTTATCCTAATGAAATCCCAATAGTTTAATCATGCTTTTGTTTCTCTTGCCTCAGGAAACATTATCTAGTAAGAAGTTGCTACAGTGTCAAAGAGGTTACTGTCTGTGTTCTGCTCTAGGATTTTGATGGTTTCCTGTCTCACATATAGATCTCACCCATTTTGAATTTATTTTTGTGTGGAATAAGAAAGTAGTCCAGTTTCATTCCTTTGCATGTTCCTGTTCAGTTTTGTCAACACCATTTGTTGAAGAGACTATCTTTTCCCCACTGGATATTCTTTCCTACTTTGTCAAAGATTAGTTGACCATGTAGTTTTGAGTTCTGGCCAAAGTGATTTTTTAAACCACTGGAGTTGTAGTCTATCTATTAATAATAAAAGGGTGTGTGTGTGTGCCCGCGTGCACATGCACATGTGGTTTGGTGTTGATTTTGTGTTTGGGTAACAAAATAGAACTGGAAACTCTAAAAACATCTGCGTGCAGGGTTTGTATGGACATTAGTTTTCGATACACAAGGAGTATGATTGCTGGATGGTTTGGATTAGAACTTGTTCAGTTTTATAAGAAACTGCCAAACTTTCTTCCAAAGTGGCTGGGCCACACTTTATATCTCATTGTTGTCCTAATTTTCAATTCCTTAATGTTATATGATGTTGAATATACTTTCCTGTGCTTACTTGTCATCTATACATCTTCTTTGATGAGGTGTCTGCTCAGGTTTTTTGTCCACTTTTAAGTTGTTCATTTTCTTATAATTGAATTTTAAGAGTTCTTTGTACATTTTGAATAATGGTCCTTTATCAGCAGTTTTTTGCAAGTGTTTTCTCCCACTTTGTCACTTATCTTTTCATTGTATCAACGTTATCTTCCTCAGAGCACAAGTTTTTAATTTTTGGAGTCTAGTTATTATTTATTTCCTTCACACATCTTGACTTTGGTGTTGCATTTAAAAAGTTCTCGCTATAGAGGTCAATTAGGTTTTCTTATGTTTTGTCTTCTAGGAGTTTTATAGTTTTATGCTTTATATTTAGGTCTATGATCCATTTTGAGTTTAATTTTGGTAAAGAGTATAAGTTCTGTGTCTAGATTCATTTATCTGGCATGTGGATGTCCAGTTGTTCTAGCATCATTTGCTGAAAAGATAATATTTATTCTGTGATCTTTGAGTAGGTACCTCACTGTCTGAGCCTTATTTCCTCAGCTATAAACATGATCTAAAAATAATACCTATCTCCCGGGGCTGTTGAGAGGATTGGCACATGGTAGGTGTTCATAAAACAAATGTCAATAGCTGAATTATTACAATTATTATCAGAGTTTCCAGCAAGGCTCCGACAAACCAGATGGAAAACTGTCCCTGTGGAGTCAGTGTATGAAAGGAGAGTGAGCAAGCAAACACTTGGGGATGGATCTAGCCTGAAGAGTTACAACCTACAATATGTTATTGAACTACAGTGGAAAGAAGAGTACTATCATGAGGAAAACCTAGATCAAAGCCAAAGAGGGAACAAAAGGGGTGTAGGGTTGAATGGGCAAGTCAAAAATGCCATGGTAAGAACAAGCTGAAGATTAGAGGCTAGAAGAAACAGAAAACTGAGTGCAGAGAATGACTCTTGGTATAGAGAGTAAATCTAGTCTCTAATGCTGGGCATGTAGTAAGATTTTGCTGTCATATACTTGCTTGATTTGGCCAGAATAAGCATACCTCCTTCAGGACACTACGTGGGCTCCACCAGTACCACTGCCAGAACCTCACGTATCTGATTTAGTGAACCCTTAAGCACAACAATCCATCTCATCTCCTGTGTATTTAATCCTTCCCAGGACCAACCACATAAAGCAGTGGTTCACTGGGTGCGAGAGGGAGAATTTATCTCCTATTTCCACACATTTATCCTTTCTTTCTGCTTTGGAATGCAAGAGGCTTGGCCATCATTAAATAAAAATACTATCTTAGATGTGCAATCCAAGGAAATAATTTTTCTCAACCTACTGGACTGAAAAATATTTAGTTTTCCTAAAGGAGAGAATGGTAGCCCCCATGGTTTAGCTTCTTACATTAATACTCTCTATGGGTTAATGAGCTATTAATATGGCAAAAAAAAGAAAGAAATCCCTTTAAATAGCAGCTTGTGCTTCTTTTTGATTTCTCTCCTGCAAAAGCTGATTTACTGTGTGTTTCTTCCATCTGGCAGGAAGCTAATCTGAATATGAATCAATCCTTGCAAAAATAACTGCAGGAAATTTTAGACATTCATAACTTTCCACAGTTTTTTTTTCTTTAACAATAGCATTTTTGTCATTCTCTCAGTGGAGCAAAGTTTTTCAATTGAAATTATGTATGACTATTTTAAGAATTGTGCCACCTCACCCTCAATGGCTTCTTTACTGTTATGGATTCACATTGCTCATATTCTGGATATTTGCACATAAACAAATAATTGCTGTTATCCCCAAAAGTTTTAATCATGAGGGGAAAACAGATTAATGTGATGTTCACAACTTGATAAGCAAAATGATCCAAAAAATCATTCTCAAATATCTGATTCTTCTCACATTGCAGTATATTTTGTAATAATGCTGTTTTCTTCTAACATTGACTGTACAAACCAATATTTCTGGTGCTGTGGTGGAAGAAAACAGCACTGCCTCATAAAACAAGGCTTTATTTTTTAGCAAGTAACTCCTAGCTGTTTTCAAAATCAGTGCTTCTCAACCATTCCCACATCATGGCACACCAAGAAAGTTATGTTTACCCTGGGGTAAGTAGACAGGTCTGCTTGGGCAGAAGGTAACGAGCCCAGGGACTCTGCTGCTCCAGGCCCCATCAGGCACTCCAAGATGGAGGGGATAAATATCCTCTCACACCCTGTAACCTGTTTCAGCACATAAACACTGCTCAAAGAAACCTGTTCCCAGAAGTAAGAATTAGGGAAGAAAAATGTGTACCATGTGAAAATGGAAGAAACGTCATCCAGAGTAATGCATGAATGTCTTTGGCAAAATTTCCAGACAAGAGTTTTGTGGCCACATCACTCCATTCCAGTCTGACTTGCCAAGTATGACTGACTAACCCAGTGTCTTCCAAATTACATTTCATAGAATGCTAGTTTTCCATGAGCTATTAATAGATACTAAATCTATTTTCCCCCTGGGGTCAAATAATTTTGAAATTTATTGGGCCAAACAGATTTCATTACTGTGGGACTTTCTGAGTTCTTTCACATGATAATGTGGTATTTGTGAATCTCCTGGAAAGAGGCAGAGCTGATCTGCAACATATGGTTGTGCACAACCTGCCCTGCACAACACTAGAGGTCACTATGCATATTGTAGCCTATTGAATCTCATTCATTTAAGCAGTATACAACCTACACATGGCAGCACTAGGACACACCATGGATCATTTTCCACACAGCTTTGACCTCGGGACATTGCTTATCCAGAATACTTGTTAATATCCAGTAGAACATACTTGGTTCTTTTTGGACTCCATTGATTCTCTTGTTCATTATGCTACATTTCAGGGATACCACATTCTGAATAACTCCATTCCTTCTTTTTCCCAAGTGGGTTGTGCATTCTCCTGCCTCTGTGAGGAAGTAACAGACTTTGATGTCTGATTGATCTGGGTTCAGTATCAGTTCTGCCGCTTAATTTACAAGCTCTGGGCCTTGATGTTATCTCTAAAATGGAAATCGTACCATGGACATTACAGGGTGATTGTGCAGATTAAATGAGCAAGCATATGTAAAGTCTTTGTACAATGCCTGACACATATACAGCAAGTATTCCTCTTCTCTCTCAGTGCCTTTGCTCATGTTATTTCCACAGCCTGAAATGCTTTCTCTGCTCAATCTGCCCTTCAAGGACTACTTTTACAAAGCCTTCCCTAATGCAAATGTTCCCTCCCTCAAACCTCTGTAGCACATGTCTCTTTCAAAAGTACATTTTAGCACATTTTTCTGATACTAGGATAATTGTGGCCAATTTCTCACATCCCCTCCCTGCTTGATTGTGAAATCTTGAAGGCAGCAGCATCATTGTCTTGTTCACGTTGATCCTCACCAAAATTTAGGCTGTCTTAAGCAATCAATAGATGTTTGTAGAATCTAATGGAATCAAAATGGTTAAGTAGAGCACGTACCCACAATATATTTTTCATTGAGGAGGTGGTAATAATAGCAGCTTTTCTGAACTGACTGGATACACATTATCGTCTGTCTACTGGTATGCAGGGACAGTCATTGCAAGCCTTAGAGATACATTTTGCACAGCACGAAGAAAATATTCTGAGGTTTAAGTTGCACAAATTTGTTGTGTAATCAACACCTTCTGTAAAATAAAGGCCTTTAAACATAGGGATGGTGGTGGCTAGTCTAATCATCAATTATAAACTCAAAAGTAAAGCAAATATTTTAGAACAGAGTCCTAGACTCAAAGATCAGTTGATATAAAATCCCTGTTCCTTAAGTTCTCTTTAAGTGCAAAACTATACTAAATACTAAGCTGAACCACTTCTGAAATGTTTGTTAAGATGATACATTTGCTTATATTACAATATATACTGTTTTAAGTATATTTAGACAGCCTGTTTTTGCATTAGTAAATATGCATGATCTATATCCAGTGTTATATTTTATTCAGGTTCTCATGGTAAAGTATTTTTAAATAAGATGTATATGTGCAAAATAAATTACACATTAGCTTTTCAAATAAGAATTTTGTTATGGAAATTTGACAAATGCAAACAACCTTGTGAAGTTGATCTACATTTATCAGCTAGAATTAGACACTTTAGGAAGAAAAACTAGGAATAAGAACCTTTTTTTAAAATAATGTTAGAACCAAAGGTTTTATGAACTGCCTACTTAAGACCCATAGTTCCATTCTTTGATAGCTATTTCAACCCTTGCCACACTATTTAAAGAGTGATTTATTCAAAAAGCAAAAATTATGTTGCTGAAGTTTTTTATAACTATCATAACAACCTATTAACTTCCATAACAACATAATACCAAAATGCCCCAATACAAATTTGTAATAATAGTAATCAGTTATAAGGATTTAAGTTGTTTGTATCTACAATTCCAAACAGTTGTGGCTTTAGAAAATATAATACTTATATTTACGAATATATAGAGTGTGTGGACATAACCGTTAAAACAAGCTAACAACTGATTATTAAAGCAGACTTACTTGGTCAACTAATTTTCATCAAAGCAGGAAAGAATATCCAATGGAAAAACGACAGTCTCTTCAACAAACAGTGTTGGGAAAATTGGACAGCCACATGTAGAGGAATGAAACTGGACCATTTTCTTACACCATACACAAAGATAAAGTCAAAATAGATAAAAGATCTCAATATGAGACAGGAATCCATCAAAATCCTAGAGAAGAACACAGGCAGCAACCTCTTTGACCTCGGCCACAGCAACTTCTTACTAGACATGTCTCCAATGACAAGGGAAACAAAAGCAAAAATGAATTACTGGGACTTCTTCAAGATAAAAAGCTTCTGCACAGCAATGGAAACAATGAACAAAACTAAAAGGCAACCTACAGAATGGGAGAAGCTATTTGCAAATGACATACCAGATAAAGGGCTAGTATCCAAGTTCTATAAGGAACTTATCAAACTCAACACCTAAAAAACAAATAGTCCAATCAAGAAATGGACAGAAGAGATGAACAGACATTTCTCCAAAGAAGACATACAAATGGCCGACACATGAAAAAATGCTCCACATCACTTGATGTCAGGGAAATACAAATCAAAACCACAATGAGATACCACCTCACAGCAGTCAGAATGGCTAAAATTAACAACACAGGAAACAACAAATGTTGGTGAGGGTGTGGAGAAAGGGTAATTCTCTTATAGTTTTGGTGGAAATGCAAACTGGTACAGCCTTTCTGGAAAACAGTGTGGAGGTTCCTTAAGAAGTTAAAAATAGGGCTACCCTATGACCCAGCAATTGCACTACTAGGTATTTACCCCAAAGATACAAATGTAATGATCCAAAGAGGCATCTGTACCCCAATGTTTATAGCAGCAATGTCCATAATAGTCAAACTACAGAAAGAGCTGAGATGTCCATCGACAGATGAATAGATAAAGAAGATGTGGTGTATACACACACACACACACACACACACACACATACATACATACATACAATAGACTATTACTCGGCCATCAGAAAGGACGAATACTTACCATTTACACCTACATGGATGGAACTGGAGGGCATCATGTTGAATAAAATAAGTCAATCAGAAAGATAATTATCATATGGTTCCACTCATGTATGGAATGTAAGAAACAATGCAGTAGATCATAGGGGAAGGGTGGGAAAATGGAATAGAAAGAAATCAGAGAGGGAGACAAACCATGAGAGACTCTTAACTATAGGAAACAAACTGAGGGTTACTGGAGGGGGGTGAGTGGGGGATGGGGTAATTGGGTGATGGGCATTAAGGAGGGCATGTGATATAATGAGCACTGGGTGTTATATCCAGCTGATGAATTATTGAACTCTACATCTGAAACTAATGATGTACTATATGTTGGCTGATTAAATTAAAAAAAACTAAAGTAGACTTACTCTCTTCAGGACATATATCAAAGATTCTGTTATAATTGTTGCTGTTTTGTTTTTATTAGCCAACATTTTATAGGATCTCACTATTTGCGAGCTACTATGCTAAATACTTTATACACATTATCTCCACACTTAAAAAGCAAACAAATGTTGAGAGCCAAGAGGGAGAAAGACAGAGGGGAGAGTGAACTAACATTTTAAGACAAGATGAAAAAGGAGGGGCAGTTAAGGGTAATCTGGCAAGCTGGTGAGAGATACCAAGGTGACTCTGACCAGGGTGAATTTCCTACTGCTCTGGGTCTGACCCTTAGCTTCCAAAATCCAGAAATTTTGGCCCATATATTCCTTCATTGAAGGCAGATCTATGTAGGTAGCCAAATTCTAATCAGAGAGCTATTAGATGAACTTGGAAGTAGAGCAAAGGAAAAAGAACAGTCTTTAGGGGTGTTTCATCCAGGCCACAGTGAGGACCAGAAAAGAGAATAGGTAAAACCCTAGGACATAGGAAACAGTATGTGCAAAAGTAAAGAGGAGTCAGAAAGTACAATGTGTTTCTGAAATATCTTGTAAATAAAGATCTTGGGCTGCCTGGAGCAAGGGAACCTGAAGCCCAGGTGTGTTGGAAGACAGGGCTGCAAGAACAGGCAGGACCTAAATGCAAAAGACCTAGGACTTAACCTTGATTGCGGTGAGGAGCTAGTTACTGTTTTTAACAAAAGGACTGACTCATGAGACTTATCAAGAATCTGGAGAGAAAAAGTGAATGCAGGGAAAGCAGAAGACTGTTTTAAGTGGCCCAAGTGAAATGTTATACAAATCTAAATTAAGATATGATTGAGGGATGAAATACCTTCATAACACTGCTTCCCTGAGAAAATATGTTCTGCATTTAAAACTACTGACTTCATTAAACATTACATTTGATACTCAATACTTGGTGCTCAATACATTTGAAAATTGGCATTAGCCCATATTTAAATACAAATACTGTGATGCAATTATTATTAAATAAAATGTTTTGTGTTAGTGCAAGTCAGAAACAAAATGAGAAAGAAATTTAAAATTTAAATAATCAAAATGATTTTTATAAACTCTGGTAACAAGCATGGGTCACATCCCCTAAGAATAAAAATTAGTGTTCCATTCATTAAAAAATCACCTTATAACTCTACTAAGCTTTTATCCCCCCTCTTTTATTCTCTATTTCCATGGATACTATTAGCTGATTCATTCACTTCTTCTCTAAAGCCTTTTAACACATTCAGTTTTTAGTTTATCGTGAGATCACTGATTAATTTCTAACAATTAATAAAACAAAGGCAAAAAATCTTCCCAACTTTTATTTTATAGCCAAATAAAAATGAACAGTTACCATATTAATCAAAACTTTAAAGCTATCATTATCAAATATTTTTCAGTACAAAAAACACTAAAATTAATACTTTAAGAATACATCCCACATAGTGTATGTTGTGTATGATTAAATGAGAATAGCTATTAGAATTATTAAAAGAAAATATGGAGAAAGTTACCAATGTATATGTCTGTCAATGCATGTTGTGTATGTCTCTTGTAACAGGAGAAATAGACAAACAAATGAGAAGTAATAACGGATTGAGGCAATATCTACACTTGCACATCAGTTTGTGAGGGGGAACGTTGATTCAGCCAGTCACCATTGACTATATTCAATTGCTTTCCCCATCCTTATCTGTAAACATAGATAAAATTTCTGTTATTTAAATTTTGGAATAGGAATAATGCTCCCTGTGTTGAATGCAAGTCCCTTTATTCTTACTCACATACAAGATAGTATGAAAAAGTGCACGTGCGCACACACACACACACACACATAGATTTGACCTTGTCTTTAAAAGCCGAACTATTATGTGCATAACACTTTATTCACAATCGTCCAAACTAAAAGCCCAGGTGTTCATTAATAAGAGCATGAATAAGCAAACTATGACATGTCTATACAATGGAATACTATTCATTATGTAAAAGAGATAAACTATTGATATTGACTGAAGCCACTGACAGATCTCAAAACCATTACACTGAGGGAAAGAACCCAGACCTATGAGAGGAGTACATGCTCTCTGATTTCACCTTTTTTTTAAAAAAAAGATTTTATTTATTTATTTGACAGAGTGAGAGAGAGAGAGATCACAAGTAGGCATAGAGGCAGGCAGAGAGGGAGGAGGAAGCAGGCTCCCCACCAAGCAGAGACCTGATGTGGGGCTCAATCCCAGGACCCCGAGACCATGACCTGAGTCGAAGGCAGATGCTTAACCCACTGAATCAGCCAGGCGCCCCTCTATGATTTCATCTTTATGGAGTTCTAGAAAAAGGAAAACTAATGTGTGATACAAAAAAAAAAAATTAGAACATTGGTGTCTGGGAGCAGAGGAAGAGTATTGACTGGAAAAGGGGGATAAGAAACTTTCTGGGGACAATCAAAATATTTTATATCTTCATAGGGGCTACGGCTACACAGATGTATGAATTTTTCAAAAATCAGTGAATTTGTGCATGTAATTTAATTTCACATTTGTTTATTTAAAAATTCTATAATTTTTAAAATTGAAAAAAACTCAAGTATCAAATTCTACTTAATGCTATGCATGCTGAACTATGTAAATGGAAGTATACTGATGCCTACAATCTACAACTTACTTTCTAATATATCAAAACTATAATGAATTAATGAATGAATAAAGGAATGCACCAGTGCATAGATATGTAATGAAACAAATATAAGAAAATGTTAATGGTAGGATCCAGGAAATGGTTGTGAGGCAGTAATTTACTGCCTCATATCTCCACCCCAACCCTTCTCGGTCCCATTTTGTGATTCTGGAGCTGGACTCTGCAGCTCACTCTCTCCTCTGCTAACTAGTTTCTGGTCTTGCTCTGCCAATAGTGCGTACAAGAAGGTGACAAGCTTAGAGGTGGAAAAATAGTACTGCACTAACATGAGAAATGATGATACCTCTACTCAACCAGTCTTTACCCAGATAACAGTTTTTTATATTAAATTTCCCTGTTCAAAATTCTGATGTAGTTTCTGTCCCTTGACTGGGCATTGACTGATCAAGTGAGTATAACAGTGCTCACTGGAAGGGTACTAAATGAGAAAAATATGCAGCCAAGAATACTATATCAAGCTAGACTGTCATTGAAAATGAAAGGAGAGATAAAAAGCTTCTGGGACAAACAGAAACTAAAAGAATTTGCAATCACCAGGGGCACCTGGGTGGCTCAGTGGGTTAAAGCCTCTGCCTTCAGCTCAAGTAATGATCCCAGGGTCCTGGGATCAAGCCCCACATTGGGCTCTCTGCTCAGTGACGAGCCTGCTTCCCCCCACCCCCTGCCTGCCTCTCTGCCTACTTGTGATCTCTCTCTGTCAAGTAAATAAATAAAAATCTTAAAAAAAAAAAGAATTTGCAATCACCAAACCAGCCCTACAAGAAATATTGAAAGGGGTCCTCTAAGCAAAGAGAGAGCCCAAAAGTAAGATAAACCAGAAAGGAAGAGAAACAATATACAGTAACGATCACCTTACAGAAAATACGATGACACTAAATTCATATCTTTCAATAGTTACCCTAAATGTAAATGGGTACCCTAATGCCCCAATCAAAAGACACAAAAGATTGGAGACCCATCGATAAACTGTCTACAAGAGACTCATTTTAGACCCAAAGACACCTCCAAATTTAAAGTGAGGGGGTGGAAAACAATTTACCATGCTAATGGACATCAAAAGAAAGCTGGGGTTGCAATCCTTATACCAGATAAATTAGATTTTAAGCTGAAGACTATAAAAAGAGATAAGGAAGGACACTATGTCATCCAAAAAGAAGATCTAACCACTGTAAATATTTATGGCCCTAACATGGGAACAGCCAATTTTACAAGCCAGTTAATAACAAAATCAAAGAAACACATCAACAGTAATACAATGATAGTAGGGGATTATAACACTCCCCTCATTGAAATGGAAAAGATCAACAAGGAAATAGGGGCTTTAAATGGCACACTGGACCAGATGGATTTCGCAGATGTATTCAGAACATTCCACCCTGAAACAACAGAATACACATTCTTCTCTAGTACACATAAAACATTCTCCAGAATAGATCACATACTGGATCACAAATCAGGTCTCAACCATTACCAAAAGATTGGGATCATTCCCTGCATATTTTCAGACCACAATGCTTTGAAAGTTGAACTCAATCACAAGAGGAAAGTTGGAAAGAACTCAAATACATGGAGGCTAAAGAGCATCCTGCTAAAGAATGAGTGGGTTAACCAGGAAATTAAAGAATTTTTTAAAATTCATGAAAATAAATGAATTTGAAAACACAACTGTTCAAAATCTTTGGGATGCAGCAAAGGCCATCCATCCTAAGAGAGAAGTATCTAGCAATACGAGCCTTTTTCAAGACGCAAGAAAGGTCTCAAATACACGACCTAACCCTACACCTAAAGGAGCTAGGGAAAGAAGAGCAAATGAAGCCTAAACCCAGCAGGATAAGAGAATTAGTAAAGATCAGAGCAGAAATCAATGAAATAGAAACCAAAAGAACAGTAGAACAGATCAACAAAACTAGGAGCTGGTTCTTTGAAAGAATTAAGATTGATAACCCCCTGGCCAGAGTTATCAAAAAGAGAAGAGAAAGGACCCAAATTAATTAAATCATGAATGAAAGAGGAGAGGTCACAACCAACATCAAAGAAATGCAAACAGTTATAATAATATATTATGAGTAGCTATAAATATTAGGCAATCTGGAAGAAATGGATGCATTCCTAGAAACATACAAACTACCAAACTGAACCAGGAAGAAATAGAAAACCTGAACAGACCCATAACTGGCCAGGAAATTAAAGCAGTAATCAAAAATCTCCCAACAAACAAGAGCCCAGGGCCAGATGGCTTCCCAGGGGAATTCTACCAAACATTTAAAGAAGAATTAATACCTATTCTCTGGAAACTGTTCCAAAAAGTAGAAATGGAAGGACAACTTCCAAACTCGTTTTATGAAGCCAGCATTACCTTGATCCCCAAACCAAAAAGGAGAATTACAGACCAATATCCCTGATAAACACAGATGCAAAAATTCTCACCAAAATACTAGCTCCCAATAGGATCCAACAGTTCGTTAAAAGGATTATTCACTGCGACCAAGTAGAATTTATTCCTGGGCTGCAAAGTTGATTCAACATCCCCAAATCAATCAAGGTGATACTCTACATAAATATAAGAAAAATCAAGAACCATATGATCCTCTAAATAGATGCAGAGAAAAAGCATATGACAAAGTACAGCATCCTTTCTTGGTCAGAACTCTTCACAGTGTAGAGTCAGGTACAATATCAGTATCATGAAAGCCCTCTGTGAAAAACCTATGGCAAATATCATTCTCAATGGGAAAAAACTGAGAGCTTGTCCCCTAAGGTCAGGAACATGGCAGGGATGTCCACTATCACCTCTGCTGTTCAACATACTACTAGAAGTCCTAGCCCCAGCAATCAGAAAACAAAAAGAAATAAAAGACAACTGAATCAGCCAAGAGGAAGTCAGACTCTCACTCTTTGCAGATGACATGATACTCTATGTGGAAAACCCAAAAGACTCCACCCCAAAACTGCTAGAACTCATACAGTAATTCATTAAAGTGTCAGGATATAAAATCAATGCACAGAAATCCGTTGCATTTCTATACACCACCAACAAGACAGAAGAAAGAGAAATTAAGGACTCAATCCCATTTACAATTGCACCCAAAACCATAACATACCTAGAAATAAATCTAACCAAAGAGGTAAAGAATCTATACTCAGAAAACTATAGAACACTCATGAAAGAAATTGAGGAAGATACAAAGAAATGGGAAAACATTCCATGCTCATGGATTGGAAGAACAAATATTATTAAAATGTCTACGCTACCTAAAGGGATCTACACATTTAATGCAATCCCTATCAAAATACCATCCATTTTTTTCAAAGAAATGGAACAAACAATCCTAAAATTTATATGGAACCAGAAAAGACCTTGAATAGCCAGAGGTATGTTGAAAAAGAAAGGTAAAGCTGGTGGCTTCACAATTCCAGACATCAAGCTCTATTACAAGACTGTAATCATCAAGACAGTATGGTACTGGCACAAAAACAGACACATAGATCAGGGGAACAGAATAGAGAGCCCAGAAATGGACCCTCAACTCTATGGTCAACTATTCTTCGACAAAGCAGGAAAGAATGTCCAATGGGAAAAAGAGTCTCTTCAACAAATGGTGTTGGGAAAATTGGACAGCCACATGAAGAAGAATGAAACTAGACAATTTCCTTACACACAAATAGACTAAAAATTGATGAAAGAGATAAATGTGATATAGGAATCCATCAAAATCCTTGAGGAGAACACAGGCAACAACCTCTTGGACCTCAGCCACAGCAGCTTCTTCCTAGAAACATCACCAAAGGCCAGGGAAGCAAAGGCAAAAATGAACTATTGGAACTTTAACAAGATAAAAAGCTTTTGCACAAGGGAAACAGTCAACAAAACCAAAAGACAACTGACAGAATAGGAGAAGCTATTTACAAAGGACATATCAGATAAAGGACTAGTTTACAAAATCTATAAAGAACTTATTAAACTCAACACCCAAAGAACAAAGAATCCAATCAAGAAATGGGCAGAAGACATGAACAGACATTTCTGCAAATAAGACATCCAAATTGGACATGTGTCCAATATGCAGAGACACATGAAAAAGTGCTCAATATCACTCAGCATCAGAGAAGTACAAATCAAAACCACAATGAGATACCACCTCACACCAGTCAGAAATGGCTAAAATTAACAAGTCAGGAAACAAATGGTGTTGGCGAGGATGCGGAGAAAGGGGAACCCTCCTACACTGTTGGTAGGAATGCAAGCTGGTGTACCGCTCTGGAAAAGAGTATGGAGGTTCCTCAAGAAGTTAAAAATAGAGCTACCCTATGACCCAGCAATCACACTACTGGATACTTACCCTAAAGATACAAATGTAGTGATCCGAAAGGGCATGTGCACCCGAATATTTATAGCAGCAATGTCCACAGTAGCCAAACTATGGAAAGAGACTAGATGTCCATCAACAGATGAATGGATAAAGAAGATGTGAGATATATAGATAGATACATATATATGTATACACACACACACGCACATACATGCACAATGGAATATTATGCAGCCATCGAAACTGAAATCTTGCCATTTGCAATGAGGCAGATGGACCTAGAGGTTATTATGGTAAGCAAAATAAGCCAATCAGAGAAAGACAATTACAATATGATCTCACTCGTATGTGGAATTTGAGAAACAAGGCAGAGGATCATAGTGGAAGAAAGGAAACAATGAAACAAGATAAAATCAGAGAGGGAGACAAATCATAAGAGACTCAATCTCAGGCAACAAACTGAGGGTTGCTGGAATGGAGGGAGGTGGGAGGGATGGGGTGGCTGGGTGATGGACACTGGTGAGAGTATGTGTTATGGTGAGTGCTGTGAATTGTGTAAGACTGATGAATCACAGACCTGTACCACTGAAACAAATAGTACACTATATGTTAATAAAAAACTGTAAAATTCTTTCATCTTTGCTGTATGTTTGAATAAAATGATGGGAAAAATCAGACAAACAAATATTGTGTTCTACTTTCAGATGAGTCTAAAGAATGAAGGAAAATTGTTTTATGCAATGAAAAAAGACAGCAATATTTTTAAACAATAAAAATGGGAAGGGTGGTAACTTTACCAGCAGCAAATTAACATAAAGCTATAATCTCCTATCAAACACTTCCAAAATGTCATGGCCAGTGGGAAAAAAGAAGATCCTGATATTCTAGAGTGATATATCAAAGGATTTGACTCAACCACAACCTGCAGAGATAGTCTTAAAGGAAAAAAGTACTTAATAAAAACTTGAAAATTCTTTCTGATACCCATCATCTGGTCAGAATCAGACTGATGACATGGATAGACAGCCTAGAGAAAAGCCAAGACTGAACTCTTGGAAGTAAAAGCCATTACTTACTGCCTTCAGATATTCTTCAGTCATCCAGCCAAAGGGGGGAAAAGCACTTACAAAAGAGAAATAAAGATATTAGGCTGGCCTCAGACTTCTCCACAGCAGCATTCAAAATGAAGGGATCTTGGGAAAACAAAACCCTTATAAAAATGACTTGATGGAATAGGGAGGGAGACAAACCATAATCTTAATCTCACAAAACAAACTGAGGGTTGCTGGGGGGAGGGGGTTGGGGAGAGGGTCGTGGGGTTATGGACATTGGGGAGGCTATGTGATATGGTGAGTGCTGTGAAGGGTGTAAGCCTGACGATTCACAGATCTGTACCCTGGGGTTAATAATACATTATATGTTCATTAAAAATAATTAATAAAAAATTTTAAAAATTTTAAAAATGACTTGACGAAATCTAACCAAACAAAAGAAGAATGGAGAAGTCATGGTAAATGGAAGCACAATACTCCAGGAAAGAAGATAGCAGAGCCGTTTCTGCAATCCTGGCGTGAGGATTGGGGGGAACCATGGCATATAATTTTATAACCAATCAAGTTGTCCTTTGTGTATAAAGGTAAAAAGCTTCTTCAAACATGCACACATTCAAAAGCCACAGTGAGCCCTACCTGAAAAAATTAGTTGATGATGCAACCAGTCACCTAAAAGATTAATCCAAATACAGAATTTTAGGGATGGTGGCCAAAAAACTAATAGTAAGCACTGAATGCTTTTTAACGGAGTTAAAACTGAACAGTTATAGGAATTGGGATTTTTAAAGTCAATTTAAATGCTAATAGCCTTCAAAAAATAAAAATGAGTAACAAGTATTCTCTAAAAAAATCTCCCAAGGAACTTAACATTTTTAGAATAATACTTGAACTTTTTTTGCTTAACCTGGACAATGCTTTTCAATTTTACTCTGATTTCTTTTTCTTCTACTAAATTCAAGTTAACTTCAATGTACTCCTTTTAAATTTAAAATTAACACAGTATAATCCTATTTGCTAAAACTACTTCATGAATCTATCTAGTCATCTAGTTACTTGTATATTTGCATAGAGAGATGGAATGATGGAATGATGTTCACTAATGTTAATGGTGGTTTTTTCTGGGTAATGGGTTTTGAGGTGACTTCCACCTTTTCGTATTTGTGTATTGCTTGATTTTTTAAAAATAAACAAGCCTTTACTGAGGCACCTGGGTGGCTCAGTCACTTATGATCTCAGGGTCCTGGGATTGAGCCTCAAACCCAATGTTGGACTCCCTACTCAGTGGGGAGCCTGTTTGTCCCTCTCCTGCCCCTCACCCTGCTCATTTTCCTGTGCTCTCTCTCTCTAACAAATAAATAAAATCTTTTAAAAAATAAATATACAAGCATGTACTGATAAAGTAATTTGGCAAAAATAAAAATAAGACACATAGAGATAGGATTGCTAAACCAATAGCCTACCAGTAAACAAACATGAGATGTAATGTTCAAACTTCACCAGAGAACCTGCTGTAATTAAGCATCAGTTTACAAATAATTCAGATCCATTCTCATCAATTCACAGAAAATACTGGACCCTACAGGACAAGACAATAGTTGGCCAATGTAACTACTATATATATGAAAAAGTAAAGAAACTCTATTTTAAAAAAATATTTTTATTTATTTATTTGACAGAGTGAGAGAGTGCAGAAGTTGGCAGAGCAGCAGGCAGAGGGAGAGGGAGAAGCAAACTCCCCACTGAGCAGGTAGCCCGATGTGGGCTCGATCCCAGGACCCTAAGATCATGACCTGAGCTGAAGGCAGAGGCTTAACCCACTGAGCCATCCAGGCGCCCCAAGAAACTCTTTAAAAAAAAAAAAAAAGCTATCTTCTAAATTAGAGTTTTAACAAATTTAAAACTCCCCTCATCCAAATTGGTGTAAACTTGTCTTATTACTGTCATATTTATTATTTTTTAAAATGCCATTAATCAACATGAAATTTATAACTGTTACTAAATTCCAATCAAAATAGCAAATGGATTCTTGAGCCTTAATATATCTTATGTTCCCTTGTAATAGTGTTTTACATTCTATCAAGCAAATCTGAACTTACTTCCTATCCACTTGTCAAAAATCTCATTTTAAGTTATTTAAAGATCTGTAACCTTCAATGTTGATGCCATGCAGTTCCATCAACTGCACAGGGATTTTTGTCTATGTGTTTTTATTCATTCATTTGCTAAATAATTTCTGTAGAGTTATCTAAATGTGGGCAAATCAGAAAACTTCAGTTCAGGGTACAATTATGCCCAATTTCATTAAATTACTTTTGGCAAACGGTGCTGGCTTTTTACAATAGTTTTCAAACATCTAATAAGTAATTGCTTGTAATTGTGCCATTGTCTGATAGTGAAATGAAAGAACAGACACTGGAGTTCTGCTGAACCCCTCCATTTGCGTTGTACTGCAGTGCTTTCTGGCCACAGGATTCCTCCTGACTGTCATGCTGTGGAAATTGCAGGGGGTGGCTGCATAGGCTTTTAACTTACGAAGAAGAGCCAAGAGGAAAATGGAATGGAATTACATAAATTGGTCCTGGCAGCCAATATCTGTTTCTCTTCTTACCTGACACGAGAGCTTCTGGCCACCACGGAAGGGCCCAGCACATTCTTTGGAATCTTAGTTACTTAGCACGCCTCATTTCAATCCCTTAAATTGGTACACTGCAAGAAGATTCTCTCACCACTAGAGGTGATTGCTCGGCCCAAAGGCCACTTGCCTTTCTGATCCTTTTCAAGAAAAGGAAGTAAAAGAAAAAAATCTAACAAGCTGCTATTTCAAGCTATGCGCTGGATAATTCATTTGTTCATTTGTTGATCAAGTATTTATTGAGTACCTACTACATACAAGACCCTGGTCTGGTCACTAGGAATACAGAGGTAGGTAAGATAAACAGGGGTCCTATTTTCAAATAGCTTACCTTTTGCTAGGGGAAGATAAACAATGAACATATGAAAATCTGAATGAACATCTGAAATGATGTGAATGAAATGAAAATCTGAATGAACAATGAACATCTGAAAACATGTCAGATCATGTGTAGTATTATGAAAACCAAGGAAGGATAAGGAGGCTAGAGAGGGACTGTTGTGGGAACAGGGGTGTTCAGAAATATGACAGCTATTGAATGGACACAAAAATAATTTATTGCAGCCTATTTAAAAATAGTTCCTGATGTACACTGGAAATTGTCCTCTGTGTTAGATAACAGGAACATCAAATCCTATTCCTTCTGTATTCTGTCCATTCAAAGTGGTCTCTCTCCTCAGGGTTGGCATGGTCATTCACTTAAAAACCTTGCCTGATGCTTTGTAGAACACTTATTTCTGTACCACTGATCTCCCCTACTAAGTAGGAATCACTTTGACATCAGGGACTGTTTTTATTCATCTTAGCATTTATTATGGGTTGATTTGTATCCAAAAAAAAAAAAAAACAATAGGTTGAAGTCCTAACTCCTACTAGCTCAGAATGTAGCCTTATTTTGAAACAGAGAGGTAATCAAAATGAGATCATTAGAGTGATCCCTAATCCAATATGACCAGTGTTCTTACCCAAAGGAGAAATTGGGACACAGAAAGAGATATACACACAGGGAAGATCCTGTGAAGACACACAGGGAGAACAGCGTGTGAAGATGTGGGATTGCAGTGGTACATCTACAAGCCAAGAATAGCAAAGATTATCAGCCAAACACCAGAAATTAGAAAAAAAGCAAAGAAGGATCCTCCCCTAGCACCTTTAGAAGCAGTACGGTTCTGCTGACACCTTGATTTTGGAACTTCTAGCCTCTAGAACTGTGAGGGAATACATTTCTGTTGTTCTAAACCACACAGTTTGTGGCGTGGTACTTTGTGACAGCAGACCAAACAAACTAAAATAGAGCCACCCCAAGGGCTTGTGAATCAACAGTAAATATTGATGCATAAATAAATTAAGTACTTTATAAGTAAGAAACTTTGTATACACATTACAAGGGAAGAAACTAAAGTGTGAATATAATTGAACTCTATATGTGTCACAGGATTTGGATTTGATTGACCTTCAAAGATATTTCTGTAACAGAGAAGTAAAGTTTTGTGATAGTGTGTCCCTTTTCTTCAATAAACAATATTCCTTTGGCTTTCTATAGTTTAGTCCAGTAAGGGGTATGTGTGTAAGACCTCTACCTTATTGGAAAAGAAGAAATGAAAGTCAAAAAGCAGAGCTGATTTACTTGGAGATGACCTCACATATCAGGCCATATAAGGGAATCAAGCCTCAGAGCCAGACTGAAAGTGTAATATTGGAAAGTGATTTTGCAAGCTAGAAAGCACTGGTGCAACCTTCTCAATGTAGATTTGGGTAATTTACCCAGAAACAGATTGCTTAGGAAAACCCTGCTCTGAATCTGAGCATGCCCTTCTTGTAAAAGGCAAACAGTCAATCCATCTAACACTTAGTACCAGTTAGATCTTGCTTAGCATCTAGAATAGCAACCATTTACATGCCCAAATGACATTAGGGAATCAGTGTACTGTACTGTTAACAATCATGGGATTTAGGTTTTTCCTAGCTTGAGTGACAATTGACAAAAGTTGTACATATTTAAGATACACAACATGGCCTTTCAATACATGTATACATTGTAAAACGTTTACCAGAGTTTACGTTTTTGGTGAAAACAATTACCTACTCTCTTAGCAAATTCCCAGTACAAAATATAGTTTTGTTTACTGGAGTCACCATACTGTACATTTAATCTCCATACTTTATTCATCCTGCATATTTGAAACTTTGTACCATTTGATCAATGTTTCCTCACATTTTCCAGCCCCCAGCCCCAGGTAACCAGTATTCGATGGTTTTAAGAGTTTGACTTTTTCAAATTCTACATTTAAGTAAGACCAAGGAGTTTTTGTCTTTCTGTGTCTGCCGTATTTCTCTTAGCATAATGTTCTCTGGCTTCATTCATGTCACAAATGGAAGGATTTCCTTCATTTTTATGAATAAATACTATTCTATTATATATCTGTACCACATTTTCTCCTTCCATTCACTCTTCAGTGGGCACTTAGGTTATTTTTATATCTTGGTTACTGTGAATAATGCTACAATGAACATCCAGACCACAGATACCTCTTTGAGATGCAACTTTTGTTTCTTTCAGTGTACACCCAGAAGTAGGATTGTGGGTCATATGGTAGTTACATTTTTAATTTTTTGATGAACCTCCATGCTGTTCTCCATAGTGGCTGTGCTAATTCACATTCCTATTAACAGTGGGCGGGGTTCCTTTTTCTCCACATCCTCGCCATTACTTGTTATTTCTTGTGGTTTTGATTTTAGCCATTCTGACATTCCTTTCATCCCTCTGTTCCCAGCACCTGGCCCCACTACCTTTTCACCACATCCTTGACAACACTTAACCTTTTATCTTTTAGATAGTAGGCATTCTAATAAATGTAAGATGATATTTCATTGCAGTTTTAGTTTACATTTCCCTAATGATTAAACATGTTTAGCACCTTTTCATAACCTGTGGGCCATTTGTATGTCTTCTTGGAGAAATGTCTAGTCAGCTCCACTGCTCATTTTTTAATTGGGATCTTTCTTTCTTTCTTTCTTCTCTTTTTGGTACTGTTGCTTGACTTCCTTATTTATTTTGGATGTTAATCCCTTATTTTATATGTGGTTTGAGAATATTTTATCCTAGGTTGTTTCTTCACTCTTGATTGTTTTCTTTGCTATGAAAAAGCTTTTTAGTGTGATGCAATTCCATTTGTCTATTTATGTACTTGTTGCCTATGTTTTTAGAGTCATATCCAAAAATCATTGCCCAGATCAGTGTCAAGGGGCTTTTTCTCTATATTTTCTTCAAGCGGTTTTCAGGTCTTAACATTTAAGTCTTTAATCTGTTTTGACTTTATTTGTGTATATGGTGTGAGATAAGAGTCCAATTTAATCCTTCTGCATGTGGATTTACAAATTTCCCAAACCATTTTTTGAAGAGATACCCTTTCCCCATTGTATGTTCTTGGGAGCTATGTTGAAGATCAGTTCACTTAAAATGTGTGGAATTCTTTCTGAACTTTCTATTCTGATCCATTGGTCTCTGTGTCTGTTTCTATGCCAGTGCCATATTATTTAGTTACTATAGCTTTATAGTATATTTTAAAATTAAACAGTGTGGACTTCGAGGAAAGAGAACAGAGTAGGAGGATCCTAGGCTCACATCATCCCATGGATACACCTAGATAACACCCACATCAGAGTAAATAAACCAGAAAATGACTAGAACACTGGCAGAACAGACTCTCTACAGCTAAATATAGAGAAGAGGCCACATAGAAGACAGTAGGAAGGGCAGAGATGTGGTCAGGAGCCAAACCAACTCATGGAAAGTCCACAGGAAGGAGGGACACTGAGGGCACAAAGAGGGGAAGGGAGCAAATCTCACCCCAGGCACCCCAGGCATGCCAGGTATGGAGTACCTGCACTGGAAAGATAAATCCTCTTAACATTTGGCCTTCAAAACCAAAGGAGCCTACCTTAGCAAGTTCTTAAAATCAGTGGGGCTTAATAGCTAAAACTTTAAAAATCAGCCACTCAGCTCTGGGAGAGCCTGAGGTCAATATGGAATTGAGTCCCCACCCTTAAAGAGAAAGCACAACAAACAGCCCTGCTAAGATACAGCATAAAAGCATCAGTTTGAAAAATACCTGGGCTATACAGAAAGGAGATTTATTTACTAATCTCAGATCATGTGCTAAAGGGGCAGGGATCTTTGGTAGAGATTTTCATGAACAAAAGAGCTGACAGGCACCATTTCTCTTCTCTACCACCAAGCTAGATACACAGACACCTGAAGGAACTACAACAGCACAAATATTCTCCACCTAGTTTGCTAACAGAGCACCCCACCCCTTCACTTTTCTGGGGATGTGTCCCCTCCAACAGCAGATCTGCTCAAACCTTGCTAACCCAACAAACAATCCACGAAACTAAAAGACAACCTAACATTTGGGAAAAGACATTTGCAAGTGACATATCTGATAAAGGGTTAGTATCCAAAATATATAAAGAACTTACACAACTCAATACCAAGAAGAACCAAATCATCCAATTAAAAAATGGCGCAAAGACATGAACAGACATTCCTCCAAAGAAAACATATAGATGGAGCCAAGAGACACATGAAAAGATGCTCAACATCACTCATCATCAAAGAAATTCAAATCAAAACCACAATGAGATAGATACAACCTCACCCCTGTCAGAATGGCTAAAATCAAAAATACAAGAAACATCAAGTTTTGCTAAGTGAACTATTAGTCAGAGAAAGAGAAATACCATATGATTTAACTCTTATGTTGAATTTAAGAAACAAAACAAAGGAAAAGGGAGACAAACCAAAAAACAGACTCTTGACTATAGAGAACAATCTGATGGGGGAGGGCTGGTGGAGGGATGGGTGAAATAGATGAAGGGATTAAGAGTATACTTATGATAAGCACTGAATAATGTATAGAATTTTTGAATCACTATATTATACACCTGAAACTAACACAATATTATATGTTAAGTATTCTGAAGTTAAAATTAAAAGAGAGAGATGGTATAAAACAAAAACAAATCAAATCAAACAATGCGATGCCTCCAGTTTTGTTTTTCTTACTCAAGATTGCTTTGGCTATTGAGGGTCTTTTGTGGATCCATATGAATTTTAGGATTGTTTTTTCTACTTCTATGAAAAATGCCTTTGGGGCACCTGGGTGGCTCAGTGGGTTAAAGCCTCTGCCTTCGACTCAGGTCAGGATCCCAGAGTCCAGCGACTGAGCCCCGCATCAGGCTCTCTGCTCAGCAGGGAGCCTGCCCCCCCCCAGCCTCCACCTGCCTCTCTGCCTACTTGTGATCTCTTGTCTGTCAAATAAATAAATAAAATCTTTAAAAAAAAGAAAAGTGTCCTTAGAATTTGGTAGGGATTTCATTGACTCCATAGATTGCTTTGGGTAACATGGACATTTTAAAAATATTAATTCTTCTAATTCATGTACATGGGGTATCTTTCCATTTAGTTGTATCTTATTTCATTTCTTTCATTAATGTTCTGTAATTATCAGTGTATACATCTTTTACCCCTTGGTTAAATTTATTCCTAATATTTTATTGTTTTCAATGCTATGGTAAGTAGGATTGTTTTCTTATTTTCTTTTTTGGCTAGTTCTTTGATAGTATATAGAAATGCAACTGATTTTTGTATGTTGATTTTGTATCCTGCAACTTTACTGAATTATTAGTTCAAATTTTGGTGGTGTCTTTAGGGTTTTCTGTATATAAGATCCTGTCACCTGCAAACAAAGATAATCTTACTTCTTCCTTTCTGAGTTGGATGTCTTTTATTTCATTTTCCTCCCTATTTGATCTGGCTAGTACTGTGTTGAGTACAAGTGCAAGAATGGGGATCATTGACTTGTTCTTGATCTTACAGGAAAAACTTTCAGCTTTTCACCATTGAGTATAATGTTAGCTCTGGGCTTGTAATATGTGACCTATATTATGTTGAGACACTTTCCTTCCAGACCTAATTTGTTGAGAATCTTACCATGATAGGATGTTGTGTCATATTTTGCCAAATGTTCCTTTCTCTATCTAATATTGAGATAATCATATGATTTTTATCCTTCACTCTGTTAATGTGGTATATCACACTTATTGATTAGCATATATTTTTTTTAAGATTTTTATTTATTTATTTGACAGACAGAGATCACAAGTAGGCAGAGAGGCAGGCAGAGAGAGAGAGAGGAAGGGAAACAGGCTCCCTGCTGAGCAGAGAGCCCGATTCGGGGCTCGATCCCAGGACCCTGGGATCATGACCTGAGCCAAAGGCAGAGGCTTTAACCCACTGAGCCACCCAGGTGCCCCTGATTTGCATATTTTGAAACATCCTTCCATCCCAGAGATAAATCTCACTTGATCATGACATATGTCCCTTGCAATATACTATTGAATTCAGTTTGCTTGTATTTGCTTGTGTTTGTTGACAACATTTGCATCTATGCTCATTATGGATACTGGTCTGCAATTTTATAGTGCCTTGTCTGTCTTTGGTATGAGCCCAATACTGGCCTTATAAAATTTTGAAGATGTTCCCTCCTCTTCAATTTTTTGGATGAGTTTGTAAGGATAGACATTAATTTTACTTAAATATTTAGTAAAATTCACCAGTGAAGCCATCTGCTCCTGGTCTTTTATGTACATTGGTGGGTTTTTTATTGCTGATTAAATCTCGTAAGTTATTGGGTTGTTCAGACTTTCTGTTTATTTATGACTCAGTTTTGGTAGGTTATATATTCCTAGTAATTTATTCATTTCTTCGAGGTTATCTAATTTCATAGTATATCATTGTTCATAGTGGACTTTTTATTTTAAATAATATGTTTATTTATTTTAGAAAAAGAGAGCATGAGCAGGGGGAGGGGCAGTGGGAGAGGAAGAGAAAACCCCACATAGACTCTGTGCTGAGTGCAGAGCCCACCACAGGCCTCAATCCCAGGACCCCAAGATCATGACTAAGCCATGGACTAAGATCATCGAATAAGCCACCCAGGTGCCCCATAGTAGTCTTTTATAATCCTTTCTGTTTCTAAACAGAATCTATGGCATTAGACGCAATGTTTCTTCCTTTATTTATAATTTTATTTCTTTGAGTCCCGTCTTTTTTTTCCTTAGTCTGAATAAAATATTGTCAATTTTGTTGCTCTTTCAAAAGGAAAAAAAAACAACTTTTAGTTTCATTGAATTTTTCATTTTGCTTCCAGTCTTTACTTCCTTTATTTCTTTCTTTCTATTTTTAGGCTTAGTTTGTCCTTTTTTTTTAAATTTAATTAAATTTATTTTTTTTAATTTAAACATATAATGTAACCCCACCACCCTCTCCCAACCCCCCTCCCCCCCACCCCCCTCAGTTTGTTTTATGACATTAGGAGTCTCTTTTGGTTTGTCTTCCTCCCAATCCCATATTGTTTCATTTATTCTTTTTCTGGAAAACAGCATGAAGGTTCCTCAAAAAATTGAAAATAGAGCTACCTTATGACCCAGCAATTGCACTACTGGGTATTTACCCTAAAGATACGAACGTAGTGATCCGAAGGGTACCCGAATGTTTATAGCAGCAATGTCCACAATAGCCAAGTTATGGAAAGAACCTAGATGTCCATCAACAGATGAATGAATAGTTTGTCCTTTTTTAAAAATTTTTTTAAATTTTTAAATTTTTCTTTTTAGTTCCTTGAGGTGTAAAGTTAGGTTGCTTACTTGAGATCTTTCTTCTTTCTTAATATGGGGAAATTCATCCCTCTTCGGGATGTTGTGTTTCCATTTTATGTTTTGAGATATTTTTATTTCTTTGACCCACTGAATGTTTACAAGTGTGTTCTATAATTTCCACATATTTGTGGATTTTTCAATTTCATACCACTGTGATTAGAAAAGATTCTTGATATGATTTGTCTTCTTAAATTGTTAAGACTTATTCTGTGACCTTAAATACCTCTCCTGGATATTATTCCATATGCCTTTGAGAAGACTGAGTATTCTGCTAAGGTTGAATGCAATACTCTGTAAATGACCATTAGATTCATTTTTTCAGTAGTGTTCAACTAATGTTTCTTTTTTGTTTTTCTGTCTGGACAGTCTATTCATTGTTGAAGGCGAGGTGTTGAAGACACCTACTATTAATATACTGTTGCTATTTCTCCCCTTCATATATTTTAATATTTGCTTTATATATTTAGGTGCTCAAATATTGAGTACATACATATCTATAACTTTATATATCTTGATTTTATATGTCTTTATATATCTTGATTATTTGATCCCTTTGTCATTGTATAATATCTTTCTTTGTCTCCTGTTAGTGTTTTATTTAAAGTCTATTTTGTCTGATATAAGAATAGCCATTCCACTTCTCTTTTGGTTACTATTTGCATAGAATATCTTCATCCAGCCCTTCATTTTCAGTCTGTGTGTGTCCTTAAAACTAATTGAGTATAGGAAATGTATGGATAGGTCTTCTTTTTTAAAATTTATTCATGTACATTATGTCTTTTGTTTGAGGAAATTTAATCTGTTTACATTTAACATAATTACTGATAGGTGAAGACATTGCCATTTTGTTAATTGTTGTCTAGCTGCTTTGTAATTCCTTTGTTCCTTTCTTCACCTCTTACTGTCTTCTTTTGTAATCTGATGATTTTTTGTTAGAGTCTTCTTTTGTAATCTGATGATTTTTTGTTAGAGTATGCTCTGATTCCTTTATTTTGTGTATCTATTACAGATTCTTTATTTGTGTTTACTATGAGGCTTAAGTAAAACAAAGTTTAACTATAATATTAATTTAAGCTGATAACAAAAACTTCAAATACATATTAAAATCTATAGTTATAAAGTATAAAATTCTAACTTTTCCCCCCCCACACACCTTATGTTATTGATGTCACAATTTATGCCTTTCTATATGTGTATCCATTAACAAATTATTATAGTTATGGTTATTTTTTAATACTTTTTTCAACATTTATACTAGAATTGAAAGTGATTTATGTGCTATCAGTATATTGTCAACACAGTCTGAATTTCACTGTATCCTTACCTTTACCAGTGAGTTTCATTATTTCCTATGTTTCCATAATTATTCTTTCACATGTTTTCATACAACTGTACAACCATCTCATTTCATATAAAAGGACTTGAGTATATATAATTTCAGGAAGATTTTTAAAGGATTTTATTTTATTTTATTTTACTTTAAGTGATCTGGACACTCAATGTGGGGCTTGAACTTACAGCCCTAAGATCAAAAGTCATATGCTCTACCAACTGATCCAGTCAGGGGCAAGATTTTTATATTTTTGTATAAATAATTAGCTAGGAAGTATCTCTCTTCCGACTATCTTCTGAGATAGTTGTTTCCTGTTTTCCAGGGGACTGATTTCAAGAAATAAAGGGGAAATTATCATTGATAGAATGGTTTTCATACGCAAAGCATAGTGACATGGAATTCAGATAGGTACCATCAAAGATCAGATCCCTCTCCTCCAAGGAGAGCAGGCTGCCTATACCTAAAACTGTGCCATAAGTAAGCACTTGGTCTCTAAGAAGAGTGCCAGCAAAAGCAAGCATTCTCCATATAATAAAAGTCATAATATTGTTGAATAGAAAAGAACCTTTAGAGGCTGCAAAGGGCATGTGGCAAGAAAATGTTTAATGTTTAATCAAGAAGGATGTTACTTTTCCCACTCAAAGGAGGTAAAAATATTTCTCCCATTACTGTAATGCAGCAGATAATCTAAATAAACGAATTAGCATTTGGCAGGATTCAGGCAAGATACTGAATGTCAGATTGGAGAGAGATAGATGAAGATTACAAACTGACACAAATAAGAGAAAAGCCATTTCCTAGTAGGCAGTAATACAGACTGCATTTTTTAAAATTACATTACTCAGTGCTCATCATAGTAAGTGTATGCTTAGTCCTCTTTATCTATTTCACCCCTCCCCTTACCTACTTCCCTCCGGCAGTCACCAATTTGTTCTCTGTATTTAGAAGTCCGTTTTTCTGTTTGTCTCTTTTTTGTTTGTTTTGTTTCTTAAATTCCACATATGAGTGAAATCGTATGGTATTTGTCTTTCTCTGACTGGCTTATTTCACTTAGCATTATACCCTCTATGTCCATCCATGATGTTGCAAACAGCAAGATTCCATTCTTTTTTGTGGCTGAGTAATATTCCATTGTATATGTATATCATCTCTTCTTTACCCATTCATCTATTGATGAACGCTTGAGCTGCTCCCATACCTGAGCTATTGTAAATAATGCTGCAATAATCATAGGAGTGCACATATCTTTTCAAGTTCATATTTTTGTTTTCTTTGGGTCAGTACTCAGTAGTGGAATTACTGGACCATATGATAATTCTATTTTAAATTTTTTGAGAAATTTCCATACTGTTTTCCCCAGTGGCTACACCAATTTGCATTCCCACCAACAGTGCACAAGAGTTCCTTTTTCTCCACACCCTCACCAACACTTGTTAATTCTTGTCTTTTTGATTCAAGTCATTCTGATGGGTGTAAGGTGATATCTCATTGTGGTTTTGATTTGCATTTCCCTCATGCTGAGTGATACTGAACTCTTTCCATAATTTGGCTATTGTTGGTAATGCTGTGATAAACATTGGGGTGCATGGATCCCCTCAAATTACTATTTTTTTATCCTTTGGGTAAGCACCTAGTAGAGCAATTGCTGAATTGCTGGGTAGTTCATTTTTAACTTCTTAAGGACCATCCATACTGTTTTCCAGAGTGACTGCACCAGTTTGCATTCCTACCAAAAGTGTAAGAGGTTCCCTTTCTCTACATCCTTGCCAGCAGGTGTTGTTTCCTGTGTTGTTAATTTTGGCCATTCTGACTGGGGTGAGGTGATCTCTCCATGTAGTTTTCATTTGTATTTCCCTGATAATGAGTGATATTGAGCACCTTCTCATGTATCTATTGGCCATCTGTATGTCCCCTTTGGAAAAATGTCTGCTCCTGTCCTCTGCCCATTTATTAATCAGAGTACTTGGGTTTTTTTTGTTTCTGGTTTTGGTTTTTGGTTTTTGGTGGGTTTTTTTTTTTTTTTGGTGTTGAATTGTGTAAGTTCTTTATATATTTTGGATATTAACTCCCTTATCGATATATCATTTGCAATCTCTTTTTCCATTTGGTAGGTTGCCTTGTCATTTTGTTGAAGGTTTCCTTCACTGTGAAAAATCTTTTTATTTTGATGTGGTCTCACAGTTTATTTTTGCTTTCTTTTCCTTTGCCTGAGGAGACATATCTAGAAAAAGGTTGCCCAATGACAAATTACTGCCTATGTTTTCTTCTAGTAATTGTATGGTTTCGGGTCTCACGTATAGGTCTTTAATCCATTCTGAATTTGGTTTTGTGTATGGTATGAGAAAGTGGTTCAGTTTCATTGTTTTGCATGTAGGTTTTAAGTTTGATATCTGTCTTAAGGAGGGGTAGGGGAGCTGCCTTAACAATGCAGTGACAAACATTCTGTATCCAAAGTGAACTTTGATCGAGATAAAAATGTAAGAATTTTCTGCAAAAAATAACATGGACCCTGAGTGAAAATAATATCCTAACAGGGAAATATATAGAAATTAATGTAATAAATATTTGTTGAGTGAATGAGTGAGGAAGAATTGGTAATATGAAGTGTCATCTGTTGGGGGAGTTGAGAAGAGTAGAAGCAAGAGAAATGACGGGAGAGAAAACAAAGTAGGGTTCATTTCTGAAGTGCCTAAGAAGAGCTATTTTTTAAAAATGTATTTACATGCTGGCTGTGGGGCTTGATTCTCCCTTAAAAAACCATCCCCTGTGCAGGGTATATAGATTATCCGGTAACAGCATTCCCTATGCTTTTCACCCAAGTTCCCCAGCAGTATTAAAGGAACCTTCAGCTTCAAGGTCAACTCCATTAGCCCAGATGGAAAGAATCTTGAATAAACAAAGCAAAAATGAGCAAACCATGTACACAGCATCAGTTAAATCCTACTATCAAGAAAGTCCAATTAACCTGTTTTCTCCATTTTTATTAGAACTAAGAATGGGACTGGTCATCTATAATGAGAAAGCCAATTTTAACTGTATAGCCAGCCAGATTATAAATGGCTTACAACTTACTAGATGGCCTGTTTTTAAGAGATTGTTCCTAAAATTGTGTGTGAATATACTCTGTGACCACGAGATCATAGTTTTAGATAAGACACATTGAAAAATACATGAAAAGGTATATACAAGGGTATTCATTGCAGCATTATTGATAATAACAAAGGACTGGGCACAACCCAAGTGTCCGTCAATGAGGTATTGTTTGAAAAAATCATATTATCCCATGTAAGATGGAAAATGTGCATATTGTGCTATATTTAGTTAAGAATATTGGGCATCTTATACCCCAAATCAAAGAAGTTGTCAAAGACTACTGATTGAGGCTGTGTCCAAAAAACCCAGGTGCCAACTTAAAGAGGCTTCTACTTACCAAAGGTAGACAAATGTGGGCATCAAACAGAATAATAATTTTGATGGATTAAAACACATAAAACATGTTTAATTCCATGGCTTCATAGTGGTATTTTTAAGCAGTCATTGTTTACCTTTAGAGGATGCTAGGGAACTAACTCATATATATTGGCTTATATTTCAAAAATGAAAACATAAATCAAAAACTCAAAAAATGTTTGAGGAAGAAAGGAATAGGATACAGACATTTGTGGTGTAACTGTCAAGTGATGTAAAAATAGAATTAATATGCAATTCAGAATAGTATCCCAGGGTGGGTGTTGGTTGGCATATGAGACTGGGAACAGACATGCAAGAGGCTTCAAATGCACTGGTAACTTTTTATTTCTTAAATTAGATGGTTTCATTGTATTATTGTTGGTTAAATAGCATTTATGTACACTATATATTGTAAGTGTGTGCATGCATGTGTGGGTCTATATATAGGCATACACGAAAGTGGTTTATGTAATGTCTAGGATATCATTTCGAGAACAAACTCCTGAAAAAGAAAAGAATTTGACTATAAATAAGTAAGGCACATAAAAGTAAATAATTAAATGGAGCTGTTATTATGTTGCAATGGAAATGCAGTTGTTCAACTGTGAAACACTGTGAAAGCAATTAAGTCTTCAAATGGTTTTTTTAGTCCCTGTGACGGGTCCTGTGCTATGTGATGGGCATGCACTGACAAAACACACACAGATCCCATTCTGTGGTGGCGGAGAGAAACATCGAACAAGTCAATGACCCATAAATGTGTACGTACACCCTGCAGTGAGAGTATTAGTGTAACAACCAACATTTACTGAGCAGGTTTGTGCCAGAAACTGTTGTAATAGACCACCAGTTTTGCACGGGAAAAAATTAGTACACATCTATGTTAAGCAACTCATTGAAGGTCGAATAGCTTAGAAATGGAGCAACTGTGAATCAAACCCAGGCAGTCTGACTACAGAGCCCAAGCTCCTGTGCTATACTGAGTCAGAAAACACTTGAATTATCAGCAGAACAGAGAGGCTTATTTTCCTTTTTATTGGTCAGGGAAGGCCTCTCTGAGCACCTGACAGTTATGCTTAGAAATACAGCACTGGGAAATGCTACCTTGATCCTTTGTATTAAATGATCTTCTAAGTGGTCAAAAGCCTAGAGGGCAGGTGTAGGCAGGAGGAGAATACTAAAGAGGGCAGTCATAATGAGAAAGCTTTCTTCTTCAGCCCCTTCACTCATTCTCTCAGGCCTCAAGGGAGCATGTGGCAAAGAGGACTGGAGTGAAATATTTGGCCAGGGCCTGGCAATTCGGGGGTAAAGGACCAAGAAAGGAGGGTCAGTTACCATCTTAATTAAAGCATGTCTCTCTGCCTTGGCTTCCCCTTGGGCCATTCTGGGGTTCCAGATGAGCTCCAGAACCTGGGGCTGCTGCTTCTCAAGGCCTCTATTTCATGCTTCTTTGCCTCCTCACTGAGGCCTGCCCCATACCCTTCTCAGGAGAAGGCCTACGTTCAGTGCCTTGACTCAGGCTATTACTTCAAGGCTGCTCCACCTTGAACAAATGGCAAGCCTCTACACTGAGCCAAAAAACAAAAAAAATCAACTATGGGAAGATGATTGCAATGTACTTGAAAAAATGCCTCCAGACATTGCCCACTAAATAGCATTCCAGGAGTGAGCTGTCATTTGGCATGACTACCAGAAAGACTTGTCCCTAGCAGTGGAATCACTATTTGACTTGGAGACAACAGGTTTTGCAAATGCCCAGCAAGACAGGCTGCAGGTTACTAAAGACCATGTTAAGAAAATGCTAGATGATTTTTTTAATGAGGACAAATTTTGAAATCAGAGTTGAAGTCACACATTATTTGCAGAAAATGAGTGATGGTTCTATTGTTTTCATAAGAAAAGACACTCAAAATTACTTTGACTTTAGAAGAAAATACTCTATTGCTCTTAAACCTGACTCAGAACTAAAATTTCCAGGTGTTTTTGAGGCAGATTTTCAAGAGAATACAAAATCCAAGGATACTTTGCTTCTTCATAAGTCTCTGGACTTAACCTGAAGAAACAGACAGATAAGGAAATAGATTTGGTTAATCTGACAGCAAACTCTAAACTATGACTGGAAATGCAAAGAATAGAACTCTTCAAAGGAAAAGAAATTCAAGCACATGTTAATATGATACACCCAGAGCTCCTTTTCACATAAATATTATAAATTCTAAACCACTGGGGAGCTAAAGAAAAAATCCATTAAATGGTTCACAGATGTGTTCGTTCTTTCACTGTGAGGATGTTGCTGTCAAAAATAAGAAAGATGATGATAATGATTTAAGAGTTGGGGATACTAACAACAGAGTTCCCCAACATTTGTCAGGCTAACTGTATTTTAAAAATCTTCACTATTTTAAAATTCAGTGAATGGGGTTAAATATATTGGAACAGAAGAAGCCTCATGTGAGGAAAAAATAGCCCTAGCAATCGCCACTCTACCACCCCCTTAGAGTTTTCAACCACCCTGAGGCACGCTTTTGGTTACAGAGTCTTTATAGATGGTGGATGTTGTAAATGGAGAACGTGTCATTTTTAAATCTGTTTTGAAGTTGTAACACAGACAGGAGCATATGACATGGTGATTATGAGAGAAGCTCTGCTGAGTTTCATGACAGACGAGGAATTGGGAAGAGTATTATTAAGGAAGAAGCCATTTGCTGTGAAACCTGTGAGTCCATTTTTGGAAAGGAAGAAGAAACAAGAAAATCATTAGGGGCAAATTTAATCCTTTCTGGGAACATTTGAAGCTTTTTCTGAAACTTCAATAGAAAAAGTTGTTTGGGAATTGTTTCTGTTTTTGTTTTTCTTTCCCTTAACATTGCATGTAACCATCGCTCATTCCATGCCACATGCTGTCAGAGCTTCCCTGAAGGGTTGGTGAAAATGATCAGAAGAAACTACAAAGAAGACTCCAAAATCCAAAGCTAAAAGGCTGAAACAGAGAAACGAGGAACTTCTTAGGAAAGGGAAGCTTACATCTTAATACCTGATTATGCTTCTGTTTAGAGCGTGTAAGATAAAATATGTTTCACGCATCTTTCAATAAACTGTATTCATTTTACAGCATGTTCTTTTGACAGTTTATTAATGATGTTTTAAAAATAGGTTTTATATCCTTTAAAAACTGTATTTTATAGAGTGTTTTAGATAGGTCAACACTTAGTGCTCATATACATTGGCAGGTGAATGTGTTTCAAATATAGTTTGTTTCAGTTGTGATGTTCCCTTTATCATATGGACTATTTTAAAGAAACTCTTAAAGTGTCGAATAATTCAATAACTATATTCCATTATTTACTTCAGAATTTCTGAAGTTAATTTTTTATGCACTCCTCTTGTTTTTGTACCTAGGTGACTATCATAAGATTTGAGTTTCTTTTTCTCTTATAGGAATCTCTCATAGTGCATTCATCTCTAAGGGAAAAAAACAATATCTCTGCTCTCTGCAAAAGGAGTATATATATATATATATATAGATAGATAGATAGATAGATAGAGACATATATGCATATAGATATATATGTGAATTATGACTTACTATAAATATATATATGCATATGCAAAGATGTTTTTCCTTTTACCTATAATAGCAAGGAGGAGCAGGAAGGATATGCAGGAGGAGATGGAGGAGAAGGAAAAGAACTAGGGGGAAGAAGTTAAGGGGGAAGAGGGGAAGTAGGAGGAGGAAAAGAAGGAGAGAGGAAAAGAAAAAAGAGATTAATAAAAAAAATTCTATTAATCAAAAGGAAGCAGCTAAGTATATTGTATGCCTTTTTTTCCATGAAATTCTTACAGTTGTTACATATATCTACCAATTTGCCAAAAATGTTTAAAACATAATACATAGTATAAAAAGCAGAATGCACAGTTGTATGCACACAGTACTTACAACTATCTAAAAAGATATATGCTTGTGGGAATTACTTGGAGGAGAATATGCAAAAAAGAAAAACATTGTTGTGGATAATGGGATTGAGAGTGTTTTTTTCCCCCCTTTTCAAAGTGTGTTAGCACTGTTACGTTGTTTTTGCAATAAAATAAAAATAAATGAGAGAATGGATCACTGCAGTTAATTAATCAACATGGCCCTGATAAAGAACCGAAGATTTATCTGAGAATGATCTTTCAGCTAAAAAATAAATCCCCCATTATTTATCATCTCAAGCATGGATCTTCTCACCCACACACACAATTTAGTGGCAAGGTAAGGAGCATAAGGGAAAGAAAAGCAGTCATAAATATGGGCAAACTGTACTGAGGTAGAGAAGCTGCCAAAAGAGGCTTAAGTGTGCATCTTAGGAGTGCCAGACCGTGCAGCTGGGAAGACAACATCCGCTTCCAAAGTCCCATGAAAATGCAATCAGAATCAGAAGCTAAGGTGTGCAGAATATAAAATAAATAAGCGTCCTCTTTAAAATGCCTAGACTTTCCTTTCTGTGTGCAAGTTATAAATGCATGGATTCCCCCCAAATTATTAAACACCTAAAATTAGCATTCTCTAAAAAATAAAGAATCAAGATTAGGAATGCAGCATAGGGTGGAATTTTGCACCTGGGTCAGACGGTGTATTCTTGACCACATGCTACCCATTGGTCATACCTGAAAAAGGACTTTAACAGCCCTTTCTTTTCTGGCTACTACTATTCTTAGCATAATCCCTCTGGCCTCACTGGGGAGAAGTGCCTCCGGAAGGAGAAAAAAGGGCTGAGACTTAGAGGCAAGGGATTTTTCACCAAGAATACACTACAGGGTTGGAGAGAACAGGCTAATTATCTTTAGCAATGAATTTCTGTTTTCGATAAGGCCGGGGGTGGGGATAAGCAACGTGAAGGAATAAATAGGTCAGTTCATTGTTTTCAGCTTCCCTGAGTCAGCAGCTCTTTGCTCTAACACAGGGGAACAGGAGGGGAGCCCTGACAGCTCATAGGTCAGCAGAGCATATACTGTTTAAATAAAATCTATCAATGCGTTGAGATATGGCTGGTCCTCAGAAACCTCTCTTTCCTACAAAAATATCAACATCTCAGCTCCCACCCCTTGGCTGCTTTACATCTCAGTGCCTGCCTTTCCCTGACCACTTCTTTTCAGAGCTAGTATACAGAATCTGTAGTCCTTCCTAAAGTTGCACATCTCCCTGAGCTACAAATATTTTTCAAGCATCAGTTGAAAGTAGGGAATAAACACCGTTAAAATCGCAAGCTTCCCACTGAGCTACAGCCACTGATCTGGACCGTAACAAGGTCTGATGACTTGGGAAGAGTTGTGCAAATCTCCCGCAAGCTTATTAATGCATAGAATAAAGCAGTCTGGCAGCATCGGCCTGCTCACCCACCGGCCTCTTACCTGTGGAAGCCATTGTCCTTAGAGAAAGTCTTCAATCATTTCCGGTCTGATTACCACACTCCGGCCCCAGCTCCAGAAATAGATCTGTGTCATCCACAACCTGGAATTCCCTATCAAGAGGAGTTTCACACTCTCAACTAGGGGCATTGAATCCCATCCCCAGCCTCTCCCCCCACCTACACACACACACACACACACACACACACACACACACACACACAC
>RCUC01112476.1:0-20052 GCA_003697995.1 Taxidea taxus jeffersonii | reverse complement strand
TTTTTTTTTTTTTTTTCTGAACAAACTGAACTGTATTCATTATGATGGGTTTATTCATAAAACATACTGCATTCAGTGTGGTAGCTCAAAAAGTTTTAGCAGTTTTCACGGGTTTGGCAAAGCAAACAGGAATCCACTGTTGGTTGCTTTTGGTAAAAGAAAGGCTAGAAAGTCCTTGGCACAAGAGAGGAAAGAATTTAAAGACTGTGTGAGGTCAGAAAGTAGATTAAATGGATCATGTGTCATATTCCTATATTCTGCCAGGGCCCTGAAGATTCTTTTCCCCTGTCAATAAGACAGTCAAAAAAGGGGACTACCCAAATATCTAAAAGGGCTCTGCTGGCTTTCATTTTTTTATTTTTATTTTATTTTATTTTATTTTTCTGAGCTGGGAATGCTTGTGGAAGGAGCTGTGATCAAAATGGTATTCCTGCTCTCAGTGAGGAGCCAGCTGAGGCCTGGCCCAGGTGATGACTGTTAACAGTCTGAAGCAAAGTGGGTATTGTTTTAATAGCCAGATGCTACACTTGGGGATCAGGGAATGGCTTCAGTAGCAGAAATCTCTGGCTATGGTTAATTAATCATGGGGTCCCCAGGAATGAAATAGAAAGACAGCCAATTAAGGTGTGTCTTGATTCATTTAACCAAAGCTATTCTAGGTCTGGTGAACAGAGGCCTCACTAGAGCCAGAGTGCTAGAGAATTTTGGGTTCACAGACCCAGCATCACCCAAGGAAGGGAGGCTAAAGAAAAGTACCTACGAGAAAAGATCTTGCTGTAATCTTCTGCCTTATCTTCCTTAATGGGGCCTTTTGTTGTTAACCTGAATACTTGTGCATTGAGGAAAGGGAAATACCTAAGCTCAGGAATATTGGATATAGGCTCAAATTTATCACTGATTCCTGGGGACCTATAATTCTACAAGAGTTAGTTGGTTAGGATTTGGGATCGTTATGGAGCCCAGGTGATAAGTGGAGTTCCGGCCTGAATTTTTTTCATGGTAGGCTTCATGGGATTCCCAAAAACATCTTGGGATCATTTTCTCAGATCCTGAAGGAATTGTTGGAATGGATATTTAAGGAAACTGGCAGAATCGCACACAGTTGCTCACTTACACCTATAAAAAGGAGCTATTGTTTTAGGAAGGGCCCAGTGGAGGCCATTTGGCACTGTCCTTCCCTGCCAAAACAGAGAATGAACAGGAACACTACAAGAGGTTGCTTCCTGAAAGTGAAGATTTGGTGATTAATTTAATAGGTTGATTTGGCTTTCGCTCTTCCATAAGTCATGAGGAATGACAGTAGATTATTGAAAACAAAATGAGTTGAGGTTCCTGTTGTGGCTGCTATTGTGATTTCTTTCCTACTTACCAGAATAAATTAATGTATCTTCTAGCACTAAGTGTGCAATTATGAATCTTGCCAAAACATGTTTTATCCATTTTGGTTTATAGGTATTACCAGAAATTTGCCTTCATTGACATAAACACCAGTAAATCTTTGTTGTTGTACCTCAGGAATGCATCAGCTTTCCAGTTCTGTACTACAGTCTAGTTTGTGGGAATGTCACCTCTTTGATCCAAGTGGTACATCACTTTGATCCAATACCCACAAAACATCATGCTGATAGCACATGAAGATCAGAATATAGAAATGCTCCTGGTTGCTCTTATAAGTCATATGTGTGAAATTCTATAAAAATAAAAATCATAAAAATTCTGACATGACACTAGAGGGTCTGGGTGCTTGAGGATTTGTGGCATTCCAAGATACGATTATTATTAATGAGTAAGGAGCCTCTTCTCCGTTATGGGCCTTCTGCTGAATATTCGCTTGAGACACAAACATTTTCAGGCTTTTGGACTATTTTCAGTGATCCGTCCCATAGTTTTACCCATTTCATAAGCTTGTTTTGTTTTTTTTTTAACCAAACCTTTGATTTTGTTCCTTCCAAATCCTAAAGAATCTACACTGTTAGCTGCTCCCTAGGAATCAGTATATATCTTGACCTCAAGCCAGATCTTCTTCCATGAAACATGCCTAACATGTAAAGCCCATGTTCTGCCTACTAATGTGATTTTTATTCTCCATTGTCCTAAGAGCCAGCAATCTTCTTTCTTCTGGTATGGGCATATTGTATGGAGCCATCTTTAAACCAAGATGCTCCACTCCCTCTAGTACTTAAACTGAGATGTACAATTGACTTTTACATCATCGGTCAGTTGCTCATAGAAAACTCCCTCTAGGGTATAGATGTGAGTTTAAGAATTCAAAACGATTATTTAAATTTTGGATCCAGCCTATTTGTACATCTTACTCTGACAATTAACAAGATGATCTGAATTTTATCCATCTTTAATTGGGGTCCATAATAAAAGAAAGCTGAGTACCTGGTCCAGAGTTTCAGTGCAAGCAACTGTCAGTTGGTCATTATGACCCACAATCTTCTGTTGTGCTTGATTTTTTGTAGTTGACTGGGGGACTGAGTGGACTTGCTAACTCCAGATAGGAGATACTCAGAGAAGGATCCTCAAGTTCGGACAAAGTCCATGCCCCCTCCAATAACTTTCTGTTAAAAAATTCCTGCCTTGATATTAGCTCTGGAGGAAACTGACCATGGGGTTCCCTTGGTTCATGCCTTCAATAATAAACTGTGTGCTATTCAATGAATCCAGCCATAAAGTTTGTGGTACCAAATAATTTAATAATGGAATAGACCCTACATTCCTATGCCTTCTGCAAACTCTCACACTTTCTTAAACTCACATCTATACCCTAGAGGGAGTTTTCTATGAGCAACTGACCGATGATGTAAAAATCAATTGTACATTTCAGTTTAAGTACTAGAGGGAGTGGAGCATCTTGGTTTAAAGATGGCTCCATACACTATGCCCATACCAGAAGAAAGAAGATTGCTGGCTCTTAGAACAATGGAGAATAAAAATCACATTAGTAGGCAGAACATGGGCTTTACATGTTAGGCATGTTTCATGGAAGAAGATCTGGCTTGAGGTCAAGATATATACTGATTCCTAGGGAGCAGCTAACAGTGTAGATTCTTTAGGATTTGGAAGGAACAAAATCAAAGGTTTGGTTAAAAAAAAAAAACAAGCTTATGAAATGGGTAAAACTATGGGACGGATCACTGAAAATAGTCCAAAAGCCTGAAAATGTTTGTGTCTCAAGCGAATATTCAGCAGAAGGCCCATAACGGAGAAGAGGCTCCTTACTCATCAAGTGGACAGGACGACTTTCTGGCTTGGTATCTGATCAATGATCTCCATCAAGAGAGCCATTAGGGGCTAGGTGACCTAAGGAAGTAGGGAGTAAAGGAAAGGGAAGTAAAGGAAAATGAGAGAGGACAATGCAAAAGACGGGAGGCATAGAATTTTTGCCAAATGGTTCTGGAAGTCTCCATGAAGCCCGAGATGATGGATATGTGGCTGCAACATGAACAGGTAGGAGTTGTTCTCTACCATCCTAGATCGAAGAACAGCAAGGCTAAATGACTGGGAGTTATATCCGGAAGTACAGCTTGAAGGGCGAATTGGATAGGAAGTAGGGGGACTGTTGCTGTCCCTGAGGAGAGTCTCCGCCTTCCAGCATGGTCAACTTCCAAAAAATGTTTTACTGTAGAAGTAGTTTGACATTGGGACGCCTGGGTGGCTCAGTGGGTTAAAGCCTCTGCCTTCAGCTCAGGTCATGATCTCAGGGTTCTGGGATCGAGCCCCACATCGGGCTCCCTGCTCAGCAAGGAGCCTGCTTCCTCTTCTCTCTCTCTGCCTGCCTCTCTGCCTACTTGTGATCTCTTTCTGTCAAATAAATAAATAAAATCTTAAAAAAAAAAAGAAATAGTTTGACATGAAAGATGTTCAGATTATGACGAAAAGGCACAAGAGGAAGCAGCATGAGAGCAGGACTGGGAGTTACGATAGAAAGATAAAGCAAGATAACACACACCTGACCACCTTTGTTCAGTTGGCTAGCAACCAGGCACAGGCCTGCCTGCAAAGCTTGCTCCTTGATTTCTGAAACCGGCCATGCCTGGGCGATAACAGAACCAGACAGGATCCGAGGCACTGAGCCTTCTTCCAGCCACAGTGTGGCCACACGGATATACCACAGGCTCTACGCTGAATAGGCGAAGGCTACGCTGAATAGGCGAAGGCATGATAAGTGATAGGCTAAAAGAAAGAGAATTAACAGATTAAAGAAACATGTGGGGGGCACCTGGGTGGCTCAGTGGGTTGAAGCCTCTGCCTTCCGCTCAGGTCATGATCCCAGGGTCCTGGGATCGAGCCCGATATAGGGCTCTCTGCTCAGCAGGGGGCCTCCTCTCTCTCTCTGCCTGCCTCTCTGCCTACCTGTTATCTCTGTCAAATAAATAAATAAAATCTTAAAAAAAAAAAAAAAAGAAGCATGTGGGTCAAAAGCAGCGTATTCTGGCAACCTGCCTCTGCTCTGCCATTAGTATTTTCTCAACAATCCTACAATTGCTCCTTTCCATGTCTTTGCCCTACTCTTCTCACTGGAAAACCTGCTCCCATCTGCCAATTCATATAACTTTTTCAAAACCTTGCTCGAAACTCATCTCCAAAAACTATATTTTTAATCACCCTAATTACAGCTTAATTTTAATCCACCCTTAATCTACATCTTGATTTTGTGCTATTTGAAGACGGTGCATTATAGTAATTTGCACCTGTTGATGTTTCTCTGAAAGTGTTTTCATTTATTATGTGTGCATCTGTTCTGTTTCCCTACCCACACTGAAAAATTGCTAGTGAGTACTAGATCTTTTCTTTTATATTTGGACATGATGGATCTACCAGTGAGCTTATTGATACAAAAGAGATGTTTAAAATGTTTATGTTGATTTGGATCATATAGATGGGCTCTGAATTGTTAAATCCAAGATTTTACTAATAAATCAAAATGTTATATTTTTACTGGAGACGAAACGTATGAGTTTGAATTTTAACTTTGTATTTCTACTTTTTGTTCTTTTATTTAAAGATTTTATTTACTTATTTGATATAGAAAGTGCAAGAGAGAGAACATGAGCATGGGGCAGAGGAGAGGGAGAAACAAACTCCCTGCTGAGTAGGGAGCCCAGTGCTGGGCTCAGTCCCAGAACCCTGGGATCATGACATGAGCTGAAGGCAGACGCTTAATGTCTGAGCCACCCAGGCGCCCCTTTGTTTTTGTTTTTTTGGAAAACATCAACTGAATCATACTGTAAAGGCATTTTTGCCAGGAGGCAAAAACAGTGAACTTTAAAACCCAGAAGTGAAGGAATCAGTAAAACACGCCTTTAGAATACTTTACTTCAACTTGCAATTCAGTAAGAGAACATGAAAAATATACAAGTGAGATCATACCTTTCAATGAAAAAAATTCAATAAAAATAAAATAAAATAAAATCAGTGAAAAATAAAATTTAAAAATAATAATAATAGTAATTATTTTTTTAGAGGAGCTTTCATCCATAATTGAAAATTATATGGAAAAATACTGAAATTGTTACTAAAGAGGAGAATATAAATTAATCTATGGTGTAAATGAGATAGTTTGCACACCAGAAATTGTTATATTTTAATACCAACAATGTTAGTTAATACAGCACTCGAATTTTTCATGGGTCCTCTTTCAAACTAAACTCTTGAGTTCAAATAGATTACATTTTGACAAAGTCTGCCTTATAATGTTACAGAAAATATTTCCCCTGGGAAAAAAAAATACTTTGTTTACTCCGTTCAGAAAAGATATAGTCAGGGTTTGATAAACGTTCTTTTTTTTTTTTTAACCCTCAAAATAACATGCTATTTGCTTTAGGCTTAAATCTCTTATGGGATATGTCAAAGATTCTGAGCCTTACATTTTAAAAGATTTGTTCATTGGCAAATACATATGGATCTAAAAATGATTTGATATCCAAGAAACTGGTCCATTTTAACTAGTCCTAAATATGATCATTTAAGTCTGATCTACAATAATGTTATTTTAATGATTATTTAATATAATTTAAATGGCTACTTACAGATTGTGAATGGATTGTTCAGTTGTTCTGGGTCATGCAAAGAAAACTCTCCATTAAGGGGAAGATTTGACAAGATAGACGATTTTTCTTATCCATTTATTTTGGGGTCTATAAATGAGTGAGAAAAAGCACCAGGACAGAAGTCATAAGACCCAGGTTAAGTTATGACCTTTCATATATAAAGATACACATAGTGTGTATACATATATACATATATGTGTGGTATATGCATTCATTTTTATGACATGGTTTGGTGCTTATTATGAAATTTTCTGTCATACAAAATTCTAAAATGAGATTACAAAGCACTGTGATCATAGGCCACTGACCAAAGCTTAGAAACATTTTCATTTTTTGGCTTCTATTAAAATTGACATTTGTATCAAATTTTAGCTATTTTAAGGTTTTTAGGACTTAAATTTTAAGTCTGGAAATTCATAATGAATTGCTTGAAGTTGTTACTTTAGGTGTGCCTGGGTGGCTCAGTGGGTTAAGTGGCTGCCTTCGGCTCAGGTCATGATCCCAGGGTCCTGGAATCAAGCCCCACATCAGGCTCTGTGCTCAGCAGGGAACCTGCTTCTCCCTCTCCCTGCCACTCTGCCTGCTTGCGCTCTCCATCTCTCTGTCAAATAAATAAATAAAATCTTAAAAAAAAATGTTTTACTTTAGGTTTTCAGTATAGATTCTGTTTGTTTTTTATTTAACCTTTAAGAAAACATCACAAAGAACATTTTTAATCTCACCTACTAGCATTAGACACTCTTTAACTGCTGTGTCTTTTATTTTGCAAGAGCAATCTCATATCTATCCCGAAGGTCAATTTCTGTTGCTACTTATAATGATTGGGTATGAAATCTGGTGAAATTATTTGTTGCAACACAATATGATTGCCATAAATTTTAAAATATAAAATTTCAGGAAGCAGGCTATATCATATCATAAATACATGGTATGTTATTCTAGGTTAGGTAATAAGTCTGATTCTGTCTATAAAAATTGTTTTATTCCATTATAATCATACTCGTGAAATTAACTATAATATAAATAAGTTGCTTAAGGCTGGAAACATGTATATTTCTTTCTATCCCCTAAATCAACTGATTAACTATCTTGTGCAATGACAGGAATTAAGGAAATAATAACATAATGAATTTATGAAGGTATATCACAGCTTCCCAGAGTATCTGAATAGCACGATGAGAGAAAGTGATTCTCTCTGCACTCTACAGAACATGGCTAGGTACTTTCCCCAGTGGTGTCCTATTTCTACCTGCCAGGGAGCTGCTGTGAATATTTCTCAGGTTCTGCAAGCAAACTCCACCACTTTTAGAGAGGAAAGAACAGTTATGTTGAGCCTATTTAATTTCTTTTTAATGTTTCTCCACCAGGTCCCCGACTGTATGAAAAATAAGAGTTAAAATTCATAACATTAACACAGCTTACTTAGAATTTCCACTGGAGACGTAATAGTCTAGTCAGAAAGTTAGTAAAAATTGTTACTAGTCCCCTAACTGATCCCTGCTTCCACCCTGGGTCCTCTACTCCCAACATAGAAGCTTCAAAAATCCTCTCTAAATGGAAATCACATTGTCACCATACTGCTCAAATATGTCCAGTAGTTCCCCATTTCAGTCAAGTAAAAGCCAAAATCCTCAAAATCATTTATACCGCCCTACAGGATCTCTCCTGCCATTTCCTTTCTAATCCTGTCCTTTGCTACTCTCCTTGTATGCTGCTCCAGCCACATTAGTCTTTTGGCCGTGCCTTGACCCAAGCCATGCACCTGTCCCAGGAGCTGGTTATTCCCACTGCCTGGAATGTTTGCTCCCCACATGGCTTCTCCTTCCCTCCCCATCTTCACTCAAGTCTTTGCCCAAATGTCATCTTTTCAGTAAGACCTCTCAGTGAACCCTATTTAAAATTGTAGCCTACCACTGCATCCTATGTCCCTTAGCCTGATTTTTTCCCTTAGACTATCTTCTAACAAATTAAACTTGTTTATTTCCCTGATTGTCTGTCTCCCCCTCCCCAAGAATGGTATAGACTACATAAACAGGATATTGTTTCTGTTTTATTTTCTGTCATATCTACAGCACTTCGGCTAGTCCCTAGAACATAATAGAAATTCAAATAAATATTTGTTGGGTGAGCAAACAGAGACACAGTTTTGCCTTAATTTTATCAGTTTTCAGTTATGTTAGAGTCATAAAGTTACTAATGAAAAGATGAATAAATAACCTACATAATCTGAAATCTGAAAATGATCTAATACAAATAAATACATTTTGTAAATGAAATACAATAAAAAAATGAATAGCATGTTTTCTTTCCTTTTCTTTTTTTTTTTTTTAATTTACTCATTTGTCTAAGAGAGAGAGAACACAAGCAGGGGGAGTGGCCAGCAGAGGGAGAGGCAGGCTCCCCACTGAACAAGGAACCCGATGTGGGACTCAATCCCAGGACTCTGAGATCATGACCTGAGCTGAAGGCAGATGCTTAACCCACTGAGCCATCCAGGTGCCCAAATTTATTTATTTATTTATTTATTTATTTATTTTCTTTCCTTTTTTTTTTTTTTTGAAAGATTTTATTCATTCATTTAACCGAGAAAGAGAACACAAGCAGGGGGAGTGGCAGGCAGAGGAAGTGGGAGAGGCAGGCTCCTCACAGAATAGGGAGCCCGACACGGCTCAACTGAGCCACCCAGGCACCCATCCAGCAATATGTTTTTAATACGAGTAGGTTCTCAATAAACACTTCAGAACAAAGAAATAAAGTACTGAAGGAATGAGTAAGTAGAGCGTGCCAGGTACTGGTGATGCAGAAGAATCAGCAGGGTGAGATTGCTTTGATTTCTATCCTACTGATCACCAAACTGGATTTGACTGATGTAGCCAAATGTCCTTCTCCCCCATCACTCTGCACGTGAGCCCCCCCTAAAGCTAAGGGCTTCACTGGATTCTGGCTTATGATATAAACAGAAGTGCATGTGGCCAGGACCTGCTTGTCAGTCCGTGCAATGGCAGACTGAAGTGCTGGATAACTTTATCAGGTAGTTTGGTTAGTTAGTACCCTACCAAGTTAGTACCGTAGGCCCAACTGCGGAAATTGTTCATGACAAACTTAAATCTTGGTGTTTTTTTTTTTCTTTTTAATTCACATTAGTCTAGATCTGGAAGTTGTTCATCCTATAGGCAGAACAATGTCCACTTCAGCTCCAGTTTGAGGCAGTGTGGAGATGGATCTGACTTTCTCTTAGGACCACAGGGGGACAGGTCCTGCTCAGAATGGGTGATCCATTCTGTTGACTATATTCCTCAAATATGTTCAAGGTCTCAATATATTATAAATTATAAGAAAATGTGATATTTGGGATGCCTGGGTGACTCAGTGGGTTAAGCATCTTCCTTTGGCTCAGGTCACAATCCCAGGGTCCTGGGACTGAGTCCTGCATTGGGCTCCCTGCTTAGCGGGGAGCCTGCTTCTCCCTCTGCCTGCCACCCCCTTTGCTTGTTCTCTCTCTCTCTCTGTCAAATAAATAAATAGAATCTAAAAATAAAAGTACAGCTGGAGCTAACATAGTAAACAAAACCAACACAGTCCTGCCAGGATGGAGCTTACATCTGCAGATGTAGCGTAAGACAGTCAGTGATGGTATCTATTACAAAGGAGAAGCACACCTTGAAAAGAAAGCACACCACCTAGATATGATCTAGTTTGAGATGTAGGATACAAAGTCTCATAGGAAGGGATTAATTTGAAAGCCAAAGAATAGATACGAGTTAATAAGGCAAAAGAGAAGAAGACAATGTATACAGGGGTGGCAGTCTGAGTTAGGAAGGTAAGTGGCACCTTCAAGAAATTAGAGTATAAAGGATAGGAACGTAACAAGGAATAAAATGACTCTAATGTATGAGGCAGGAGATAGTTCTCAGAATGCCTTGAAGTCAGCGTAAGGAATTTTAATTTAATCAAAGAGTTTGGAAGTCTGTGGGATTTTAAGCAGGAGACTGACATAAGACATGATTGGAACCTGGTTTTCAGAAAAATAAATCCACCCCAAGTATAGAATATAACATTGCTTGGTATATAAAATCTCAGCAGCTGCCGTGTTGATAATAGAAGGGGCAGGGTAAAGTCAGGTATTAGTCAAAAGGATAGTTAGATAACTTCTTTTGTTAACTTCTAACAAGGTCTTTGGATGTCTCTAGCAATAATCTGAAATGAGCTTTCCTAGGGCTATCTTTTAAGTTGTGCTTCTCATACATTACAGTAGGTAGGGAAAGACCCCAGTTGAAAGACTATTGAAGTAACCTGTGTAAACTATGAGGACACTTGGCCTGGGGGAGGGGGGGGTAGCAGTGATGGAGATAAAAAGAATGGAAAGATTCTGAAGACAGAAAATAGAATCAGTAAGCCTTGCTGATTAATTGGTTATGAGGTAGGCTAGGCATAAATGGAAGCATAGATGATTTATTTATGAGCCTCATGAACAGAGAAATAACTGGAAAAACTGTGAATTTTGTATTGAACATAGAAAGAGTGAGATGCCTGGGCATGAAATGCAAGTGATATGCAAAATGGTGCTGGGTATATGGGTTTAAAGCATGGAGGAAAGATCCAGTCTAGAGATAGAAATGGGAGTGGTTTGCACAAAGATGGTAACTGAAGCCACTGGAATGGATAAAGATGGAGTCTAGACAATATAATGAGAAAAAGAGGTTGCCTAAAGGAAATCAAATGTTTCAAGGTTGGATATAGGGAAAATGGTCATCAAAAGATACTGAAGGGGGCGCCTGGGTGGCTCAGTTGGTTAAGCGGCTGCCTTCTGCTCAGGTCATGATCCCAGCATCCTGGGATCAAGTCCTGCATCGGGCTCTTTGTTCAGCAGGGACCCTGCTTCTCCCTCTGCCTCAGCCTGCCACTCTGTCTGCCTGTGCTCACTCTCTCTGACAAATAAATAAAATCTAAAAAAAAAAAAAAAAGATACTGAAGATAAGTTACCAGAGAGGTAGGATGAAAACCAGTTAGCATCAGCCTACATGTTTATAGAATGAATGTGTACAGGAGAGACCTGGGAACATAGTGCTAGATTCCTCCCTTACCAGCAAAACAAAATGTTTCCTTATAGTGCATCTGAATATCACAAATGATATGCAGGTACCTATTCCTGCTGGGAGCATCCATTCTTGGCTGTAGAAAGTACATTATCGCTATCCCCAATACATGCCCTCATTGCCCTGGTGCTTGGTCTTGGATCTGGCTGGCCCACACTGGTCTCATATCTAGGGGACAGGAATTGAGAACAATGAGCTGGCCTTTGTTGGCATGCCATTGTCACCACCTAGTCAGGCTACATGCTTTAGGCATTCCAGCCAGCTTATCAGGAAGAGACCTAGGTCATGGGAAATGACATCGTAGGTTAGGTACCATGGTGACAAGGCAGAAACCCAATCTTTTCCTTTCCTCCCTTAGACATACGTTCTTCACAAGCGGATGGGGGTTGTAGGAGGGTTGGGGGCAAAAAAGGAGTAATCATATACCTAAAGTGCTTAGAGATAAAATGCCATAAAGAGTACTTCTCAACTTTACATGTGCACAAAAATTGTGTGGGGGTTCTGGTTAAGATGAAGATTCTGATCCGTTCATCTGATTTGCTGCCTGAGATTTTGTATTTTCAATAAGATTCCCGGCTATGGGAATGCTGCTACCCACACTTTCAGTAGCAGGGTTTAACTTATATTTGTAGGCTAGCAAGCCAGAAGAGAAATTCACCACCAAAACAGCTGAAGCAGCAACTGATCAAGAGAGACGTAGCATGCTGTGTAGAGCCCAGATCTGACCTTTAAGTTCAGGAACAAGTCCTCCACAAGGTGTATGGATCGATGGTGGTGCCCAATTAATGGGCATTGAAACTGGATACTTAAATAAAGGGCTCCGCCATTATGGGCTTCATTCTCCTTAGGTGCCTCTTCGTGCCCTAGGTCCCCAAGTACTTCTTCCAGGAGAGTTCGAAGCATGATGCATTTGTAAACACAGATATAAAGCAAAATTTTCATGGGTCAGCAGCATCTTCAGCTATGATTTTGCTTGGGAATGTAAAGAAGATTCCTGGTAGTAAAAGCAGTAAAGAAATATTTCTGGTAAGAAAATTGAGTCTAGGGCACCTGGGTGGTGCAGTCAGTTTAGTGTTCGACTCTTGATTTCAGCTGAGGTCGTGATCTGAGGGTTGTGAGACTGAGCCCCACATCAGGCTCCATGCTGAGTGCAGAGCCTGCTTGAGATTCTCTCTCTTCCTCTCCCTCTGTCTCTCCCACACCTGCTGTCTCTCAAAAAATGAATAAGTAAATCTTTACCAAAAAAAGGAAAACTGAGCCCACCTAATTTTTGAAAGTGCAAATTTATAAGATATATATTACCCTTTTTGTGCATGAGGGAACTTGGAAGAGCTGTATTTGGATCAGCAATTAACTTCTAAAATGATGTAATGCTTCTATACCGGTACAACTTTTCCTTCTTAAAGTATGTTCACAGTGAAAGAAACAACTGAAAAAAAAAAACAATAAGGATGTTAAGAGAGAGTAAAAGGAGCTAGAGAATATATAATATAAAGAGAAGCAGATAAGGAAAATTAAAGGAGGATTTTTACAGGGGAAAAACAATTTCATTTTATTGTAAAGACCTAAATGAATAAAAGAAGACTTTGAATGTGAAGATGATTAAAAAGACAAAATCATTAGCTAAAGATATTTACAAGTTTAGACTCTTTCATTTTGATTGTAATTTTAATTAGCTGGACACTGGGGGGGAAGAAAATGAAAGCCTACATCATCTACTTACTCTTTAAATTGCATTCCACCTTAATTTTCTGCTCTTCAGTTCTTAATTTTCTCTATTTTTGTTCTAAGTAATCCGGTTATCAGGCTAAAGTGATTTTCCCTCAGCCAGGTTTAGCATTCAGTATTTGCTTTGCGTCTGTAAACCAAAAGTTCACCCCATCGCTTTAGTTTTTATTCTTTCAATAGCAAAAACTCTCTACAGGTAATTTTTTTTTCCAGTCCTTTGTCTATACAGCAGGGTTCTTTGTATACCCATGACAGTTAGATGACTAATAACAAAGACTTCTATTTTTAAAATAATTATGCTCTATTTACACAGCTTTCCACAAAATTTACTCATAAAATTTAGAAGGCTGCAACGCTTTAAAAAAATCTGTAGTTTCACTATTCATTAAAACCATTTTTTTCCTGTGCACAGGCAAGTTGCTTGTTTCCCTTTCTCTGCTAGAGTAGCAGCCAAAAAATCAGTATTAGTTAATCAAGTCTAGAATTTATGTCTGTGTGCATAAAATTTTTAAAAATAACATTGATATAAAACAAAACACATCTGTTTAGAATAACCTACTTTACGAAGGGTTTATCTTCAAGATATGATCTGGCTTTTTAGTAGGCTATTTATTTCATTTGTTAAAGAAAACAAAATTAGCATAGCTAACCATGTATTATGTGTCTCTCAGTTTGCCCTGTCTTCCAAAAGAAATTCTCTCAAATAATGCGAAGTAACAATGTTGGAGTGCCCTGAGGTCTGTGAATGAAAGGCACTATTTAAGTGGTGACAATTATTATTATTATTCTGCCATGGATAAAGAGTAACAATTGGCTTTAAAAACCCATTGTGGACAATTTCATTTTGTTCCCCCATACCTCAGATATAATCAGAGCACAGAGTTCTCAGCCCATGATATAAACTCAAACCAGGACAGCACATATACAGTGATGGGGAGTAGAAACGTAATTATCCTAGTAATTAAATACCTAAAAAATAGCACTGACTCCTAGTCATTAGCCATTCAGTGTAGTATAATTTAAGGAACAGAAAAAAAACAAAACAAAACAAAACAAAAAAAAACCAGCCATACATCACCAGTTGTCTCAAAATTCCAAAATTTAATTTGTATTTTTAAAGGCTTTCCTTACTTTAAGATACAGATGTGCCTTGAGATGAATGATTCTTTGAACCTTATTCACTGTTGCATTATTTTAATGAGTTCCACATACTTTCCAGATGCAGTGCGGAGAAAAGGGGTGCAATAAGAAGGGAACTAAGAAGTTGAAAGAAGAAATTATAAGAGCTGTTGAAGGTGAAAAATGCAAAAAATGAAATATAAGAGCCACAGAGCTCAAGTTCTTCATTTTTCCCAAGGATGATAATTAACATTATAATCATTAGAAAGTGTTGTCAGGGATTGCTGCAGAATCCTTTTACCTGGAAGTCTTTTAAAACAGGATACTTGGGTCTTTCTGGCCTGGTACTACTGAATAGAGGGCGGTGACATTGATTAATTGTTCTGTCTAGGATAAACCTCTTTGAAATGCACTGTACCTGAAAGGTCTTTTTCTTTAATGCACTAACGGAATGCTGTAGGAATTTGCTTATAATTTGGATATGCTGCAGCAGCACTGAGATTTTATTCCAGTATTTCTTTTCTTTCCCATTTGCTTAAGACTGATGGCAAAGTGTCTTCCAGAATCTTGCATAGAAATCAACTAGAGTGCTCTCAAATTATTTGGATCCCTGAGGCCCTGTCTTTCTTTGGGATCAAATAAACCCAATTTGTGAATCTGCAGACACCTCCTAAGATGAGGGAGGAATGTTTTAGGAGTTAGAGAGTGGCAAAGCATGGTATTCTCCAATAACATGATGTCACCGGCACCTGCTAGGGCTCCCTACCAAGTACCTTCCCCAGACTGAGTTGTACAGACAACCTCTGGCTCTATGCCACCCCCACCACTCCTACCATAACACTTAGTGGCACTGCCTTGTAATTGCTTGCTTTGTTGGGAAGCTCCTCCTTGAATCCTCAGGCTGAAAATAGGGCCATATGTTTCTCACTTGCTCCTGAGTCTCCAGAACCTAGTACGGCTCCTGGAACCTGACAAGTGCTCAAATAATACTAGTTGAATAAAAGAATAAAGTAAAGAATAAATTTCTTAAAGGAGAGCTGCTTGGGTAAATTAAGTAAAATTTTTAAAAAGAAAAGGAATTTGTTAATGACACTGGAATTAAAATTTAAAAATTCTTAAAAAAGGGAATGTACCTTCCAGCAAAATGAAAGAGAGAACAATAATAACATTAGGAACTAAGCATGTTTAAATTCTTACTGTGTCAGAAAGTTCCAAGCGCTTTAAATGAAGTATTTAATTCGTACCACCCTACATTTGAAACAGTACTCTGTTATGACTTTATTTCAGAATGAAGGAAGGTCCAGTGGCTTGCCCAAAGTCACGTATCTAGTAAGACACAACCAGGACTGAAATCAGCTATTACTCTGCAGAATGTAGGCAATGATGAAGGTGCTACCCCAGGAGCCTCAGAGAATAGAAGATGATAAGAACAGGCTTTTGCTTTCAAGGACGCTTACAATAATTAACAATACAGTTTAACTCCCCTGCTTTTTTCTTTGAAGTTTAAGAGAATATGAGAGGGGCCTGGGGGGAGAAAGAGAGACGGGAGAAAGGACAAGGGAAGGAGGGGGGAGGAAAGAGGAAGTGGGAGGGAAGCAGCCCTAGTTCTTAACTAGCAAGTTTGTGACCCATTTTATACATGTTTGATTCTGTTCCCAACAAGCAACAATGAATGCAAAACTCTCAAACCAGCAGGTCACCCGTAAATTTTTTTCACCATTCTTTGAATATTAAAATATCTAAGAATTATTCCTTACTAGAAAAAGAAATCTTTCCTTCAAAAATAACCTGAAATTTTTTCTGTTCTCCAAATACCCAACATAGCCTTTATATGTCTTTCTCTCTATATATAAATACATGTATACATAAAATTTTTCCTAAGCCTTTAAGCTCACACTACCATTTCAATACTACCACCACAGTGTTTATGTATAGTCTAAAACTATCCAATGATGGGGCATAAAATAGCCAATTCATTTTTACTGATGATCATAAAACCTTAGAAGAATTTAGGGTTATCAAGTCTTTAAGCAAAAATAGCAAAAATAATATAAGTTATAAAAAGAGAGACATAACTTTTGACTTGGTAGAGTAAGGAGTTCAGGTGCAAGATGAAGCATATAAATCAAAGGCATAGGAAATGTCATTACTTTGAAAAGAAATAAAAGAATAACAAGTTTAGAAAATTAACTATCAATTACATTTTTTTTAAGACAGGCAGTTAAAATGTTGATGAACAAATATAAGTTGATGACTCAGGGGCACTAAAAATACGAAATGTGTGGGTTCTTTTAGATAATACAATAAGTACTGGGAGTTTCACTTTATAACCCATTGTGATTAAACAGCATATTGCTGAAAATGCAGACATGATACTGCCATAGTAAAACCAGCTTTTTAAAAGATGTTTATAATTAAATCATGAAAAATCAAAAAGAAAATGTTGAGAGAAGCCATTTTGAAGATTTTATTAATGATGCATTCATGGAGAGGGCTTTATTAGATTTGAACTAGCAAATGCTTAATGCTACTGCACAAAACGATGGATAAGCATTTTTTCCCCTAAAAAGTTCTTTCTTCCAGAGCAAAAACTTTCTTGTAATACAAACACCTTTTGATTCAGTTAAATTCTAGTAATAAGAAACTTTGATGTTTGACTTAATAATGCTTTAATTAATCCGTATCTGCATTTGACTTAGATCTATTGATTTCTATCTTTTCTCCCAGAGCTTTCTACTTCTAAACAAGATTCCTTTTAATATTCAACAGTTTTTCTCAGGAGGTACAGAGAGCATCGACTTTACTGGAAATTGGTATCAAAGCATCCAGTGTAAATTGTTCTACTGCAGAAGCTCTTGTGAAATATTTTCTGAAGAAACCCAGGGAAGATCCAATTTACAATCAATCTATGGAATGTATTAATAATTTCAGAAGGTGACAAGTATTTTAAACACTATTACCTCCTCATGCACTGGCTAACCATAACTGGGAAACTTCCTAATTCCTCTCTCTCTCTTTTTTTAAAATATTTTATTTATTTATTTGACAGAGAGAGATCACAAGTAGGCAGAGAGGCAGGCAAAGAGGGAGAGAGGAGGAAGCAGGATCCCCGCTGAGCAGAGAGCCCAAAGCGGATCTCGATTCCAGGACCCTGAGGTCATGACCTGAGCCGAAGGCAGATACTTAACCCACTGAACCACCCAGGGGCCCGGTCCTCTCTTTCTTTTTTGACTCCTATGTGATTTCCTATCAAACTGTGGATGGCCCACTCTTTATAAAATTATAATCCCTTGGAGGGCCTGGGTGGCTCAGTCAGTTAAGGAGCCTACTCTTGATTCCGGCTCAGGTCATGATCTCAGGGTTGTGGGATTAAGACCCATATAGGGCTCCATGCTCAGCGGGGAGTCTACTTGAGATTCTCTCTTTCCCTCTTCCTCTGCCCCTCCCCTGCTCATGCTCTCTCTTTTCCTCTAAAATAAATAAATAAATCTTTTAAAAAACCCTATAATCCCTTATCTATAATTCTGAAATTTAAAATTCTGTGGAAAAAAGCTTTCACGCTTAATGCAAATTTATTTGAAATCAAGACCTATGAGGTTCTCTGCAGAAATAGTAATGTGCTTGTTGATTGTAGGCGTACTTCCCCAGAGCACACTAGAGTGTTAACAGGATGTATGGCAAAAGCACAATACTACTCTTATAAAATCTGAGGAATTTTGAAACACATCTGGCCCCAGGAGGTTTAGGTTAGCAACTGTGGACCTGTATTACTATATCATATTGTAGTTAATGGTTAACTGTCTGGGAAGTCTGGTGACCAAGTGCTGTGTTTTATTTGTAGGGTGATCTTGATTGGGCCAGGACAAAGGGATTTTCTGGGATATAGGACTTTCAGTGCTAAAACTGAATAGTTCACAAATAGGGACCTTTGACTTTCAGCCTCTAGCACAGTATAAAGTATATACTAGATTCAAAATATTCAAAATATACTTGCTAAATGAATCAATTGTCTTCAAATATTCTATGGTCAGGAATAAAAAGCCTGAAAACATACCATCTAAGTGAAAAATTCACCCAGGTCAGTTTAGACTGCTCCCTACCAGAATGAGACCATTAAAGTGTTAACTTCTAAATGTTTTAATATACACTTTTTAATTAATTCTTGTAATTTTCCCAGCTATCCAAAAACATATGGCCCAATGTGAAGCAAAAGTTCTTGTTAGTATGTGCCGGAAATTACTCATATTTACTTTGATACTTGTAGTAACTCTAACACCTATGATGGAAATAGGTGAATATTAAAATGAATTTTTCAGTAAACTTTTTTTCTGGGGGGGTCTGGGGCAAATAATAAAGCAATAACATATTCCAGGAACATTAGAAAGGTGTTTCTATATCATAAAATTATCATAAAATGCTATTCTCTATTTAATACTGATTTTCCTTCTTATTATAACCTGAAAATAGTATGTTTTAATCTCAGGATGGGGTATTCTTATAAAGTACTTCTATGCTTGTAACTGATGGTGGAGTTTAAAAACCTCCATAAGTTATTTTTCTTTATAATGATACTAATACAAACTGACTGTAAACATAGGACCACTCTTACCAAAGCTACTCTTTGATTTGATAAAAATCCCTTAACTAATCAATTTCTCCCTAATCAATGGCCCCACTCTGACCTGGCCTAGACTACACCGATCATTCCCTGACCTATTTCCTCTCCAAGTTCTTCAATCATGACCCTTGTAGCTCCTCCCCTTTGCAACATCTTACCCTGGCTGCTCTGACAGACCTCGTTCTCCGCTATGCTTGTGAGGCTGAGAATAGCCAGAGAGAAGCCTCTGGGACCATGCAGATTGGCACAGTTACACAGTTACCGTTTCCCACCGTGGGGCCTCAGTGCCATCCACAATCCTTAAATTGCTCCCTGTTCACTCTCTTTCCCATTTGGACTCAGTGACTCTTTAGCCTTACCATAGTTTACCATATTTTTCAATTTCCTTACCCTAAAGAGCTTGCCTCATACTTCACAGAAAAATTAAGCCTATGGGGTTGGAGACCTCCACTTATTCTCCCTCTACCACCCACCACCACCGCCCTGTTTACCTATACCCACATTCATAATAACTTGCCCTTCTCAAGTCTCAAAGGGTAAAGTCTACTTTTTTTTTGTTAAAGACACCCACTTTCTCTGCTGTAGGCCTCAGTCCTTGCTGTCTACTCCAAGAATGTACTGTCCTTTGTTAGTTTCCTGTTTTATTTTCTCTTGTTTACTTTTTCCCTATAAATATGTTCAAGTGTCTCCCAAGTCTTAAAATGAAAAAAGGAGTTACAGTAGTCACCCCACCCCCCAAACACACCCCGCCTCTACTCTCCCCTGCTTTCCTCCACCACTCTCCTTTATTGCTTAATAATCTGCCTTTAAAAGGAGGTGACTCTTGCTTCCTGGAACTCTCTAATGCTTGGTCTTCCTGCAGTTAGGTTCTGCAGAATCTAGTGCTGGGGGAAAAAATTTACTAACAGCTCTCAGGCAACCATGTCATGTTTTGGTCCTCATCTTAATATCTTAATGAAACCCTCTACTTCATTTGCCACTACTGATATTTTTTTTTTTGAAACTACTTCATTTGTTGACATCTTACTATTATTTCATTTTCAGCTCTCACCCCTGTCCATTCCTTCTTCATTTCCTTGTGGATTCCTTCTCCTTGCTTGGCACTTTTTGTATGATGCCCCAGTATGTTCCACTTTTTACTCACTGTTATTTCTTTTACACACTCTCCTGTATAAAGTGTGTAGCAATCTGGTTCTCACAGTTTTAACTCCCACTTAGGGTGCTAATGCCTTCCAAAAATGTGTCTTCAGCCCTAATCTATTCCCTTCCCATTATATTTAAACATTCAACTTCCTTTGGTTGTTTTATAACAACCATGTATGTGTTATCTTCTTAACTGAACTCATCTTCTCCCATCCCTCCTCCCTAGTCCCATCTATTCCTACTGTATCTATAGCAAGCTATTGTGATTTATAATGAGAAATGTGTATTC